>APFE031670130.1:0-27842 GCA_000404065.3 Pinus taeda
TCGGAGTATCTTATCAAGTGGAAGAACTTATCCGCTGAAGATTCCACATGGGAGGATGAGAATTTTATATAGAAGTACCCAGAACTACTCAAGTGTTGAGGACAACACTTTTTTGAAGGAGAGGGGCATGTTGGGTCCCTATAATACTAGTGATCACCCCATTAATATTGTAGCTATACCCCTTATTAATATTGTTGTGCCCCTATTGTCCCCATATTGTTATTACTTTGCCCCATAGAATCCCGCTATTGTTATTTTTGTGGCTTTATATTATTATTGTTAGGTCGGTTGGGTTATATTGTGACTCCTTAGACTCCTATATATAGAAAGGAGGTTTTTTCATTTGAATCATCAAATAATTGATCATTTATGTAAAGGAGGTTGCCCCCTTGAAGAGGCTGAATTCTAAGGCGTTGATCTATCTTTTCTATATTTTCTTGAGCTGGTTTCATAACACTCCTCTTATGGGCAACCATCTCTCATTTGATGAGATGGGAATCACACTTCAACCAAAAGAGGGAGTCATATGTAATGTAACATTTGATTAATTGAAGAAAATTATCATGCAACAAAGGTGAATATTCTTACCAAATGATCCTCAGAATCCAGTCTTTGTATCCATGAAATAGTTGATAACTGCAAACATTAGGAGGAATCCCCGGGCGATCATGGCATCTAATGTTGATTTTTCTACAATAGCACAAGATAAGTTCTCAAAATATATGTTGAATGAGAATGCACAATTAACGAAATAATTAGTTGTTTTAAAGCAGCAAGAAGAACATCTAGATGCAAAAAATGAGTGACTATCTTCCCACAACTTCAACACATCATAATGGCAATCAATCATACAGAAGGAATTGGGGCCAATGGAGGATAACATGGTGTATTTGTATGATTAAATGATACTTATCCATGAAGTAGTTTCACCCCTTGTTGGTATAAAAAATAAAATGCAAGAAGTCTTAAAGCTCCTAAGCTGGAAAAGATAGGTGTTGATCAAATTCAGCAATGGGCTTCCAGGTATCCAGATGTTATGAAATAGTTGGTTAGAAAGGATAGGATTTTCATTGAAGTAGAAAAATTATAGCTAAGACTCCACCATCATAATTATATCCATCTTGGAGAATAGTCAGCCAATACTATTTCTTCTTATAGTCGACTACAAAATAGTTTAGTCTCTAACACATAAACAAGATTCATTCAGTGGAGTCACTTGGAAATATAAGAGGTAGAGAAATCATCTTACAATAAGTGAGATGGTATATTGAGAAAATCAAGAAAAAATAAGAATGAGAAGGCATGGATATCACTAAAGACATTATTCTAAAATATGTCATTACACTAGCTAAATCCCACATAAAAGTGTAATGGCTATGGACTAGTGTACAATGAAGCTCCAAATCTATATTTACAGAAGCACTAGAGGTGAAGATGTAGTTTACAACTGACTTTCTGGTCCAAATAAAAGTCATTTCTACATAATTTAGAGCATGACATATATCTATATCTATATTCTAATCTATATCTTATCTATTCATTATATATATATATATATATATATTATATATATATATATATATATTATTATATATTATATATATAAGTATACTATATATATATATATTATCTATATATATATATATATATATATATTACCAATGATCTCCACGAATAATGAAATGAATTATCTATTTGTAAATGTTTTTGTCCTATTAGAAGTTTTCTCCTATGTAGCCACCATCTTATATGTATTTTGTCTTATGTAATAAGTTTGATGTAATGGAGTTTAAGATATCGTTATGAAACCAGCTCACAAGCATTGAGGACAAAAATTTTTGAAGGAGAGGGGCATGTTAGGTCCCTATACTACTAGTGTAATCCCTTATTGTTATTAGTGGAACCCCCTTATATATTGATGTGCCCATGTAGTCCCCCTATTGTTATTATTGTGCCTCATAGAAGCCCACTATTGTTATTTTTGTGCCCTTACATTATTATTGTTATGTCGTCTCTGATTAGGTTATGACCCCTTAGGCTCCTATATATAGAAAGGAGATATTGTCATTTGTACCATCCAAGAATTGTTCATTTATGTAATGTAAAGAAGGTTTCACCCTCAAGCAAGTTGATTTTTAAGTTATTGATATATCATTTCTATCTCTTTTTGAGTTGGTTTCACATTATGAACCCTTACAGAAGCATCCAAAACTACTCAAGCATTGAGGACAACACTTTTTGATGGAGAGGGGCATGTTAGGTCCCTATACTACTGGTGTAACCCCTTATTGTTATTAGTGGAACCCCCTTATTATATTATTGTGCGCATGTAGTCCCCATATTGTTATTATTGTGCCTCATAGAAGCCCACTATTGTTATTGTTGTGCCCTCACATTATTATTGTTATGTAGGCTCTAATTATATTATAACCCTTTAGATTCCTATATATAGAAAGGAGGTCTTGTCATCTGTATCATCCAAGAATTTTTCATTTATGTAATGTAAAGGAGGTTTCCCCCTTAAAGAGGCTGATTTTTAAGTCAATGATCTATCTTTTCTATCTTTTTATGAGCTGGTTTCATATTATGACCCCTTACAAAAGCATCTAAAACTACTCAAGCATTGAGGACAACACTTTTTGAAGGAGAGGGGCATGTTAGATCCCTATACTACTAGTGTAACCCCTTACTGTTATTAGTGGAACCCCCTTTGAATGAGTTCCCACACTTCGCCATTTTTCCATTCCTCCCTTGCTTCATTTATCTAATCTGGTTGGATACTATAAATGGCGCAAAGAAATCATTCCACATCCTCATCCTTTCTTGAGAGTGCATTTGCCACAATATTTTTCTTCCATTTCTTGTAGATGATTTCAAATTCATAACCCAAGATCTTTGTGACCCCAGTGGAACCATGGTTAGCCCATAACCCACAAGTCCCAGGATCGAAACTTGGCTCTGATGCAAAATGTTATGAAACCAGCTCACAAAAATATATAAAAGATAGATCAATGTCTTCAAAATCAACTGCTTCGAGGGGGCAACCTCCTTTACATTACACAAATGAACAATTCTTGGATAACACAAATGAAAAAACCTCCTTTCTATATATAGGAGTCTAAGGGGTCACAATATAATCAAAGCCGACATAAAAATAATAATATAAGGGCACAAAAATAACAATAATGGGATTCTATGGGGAACAATAATAAAAATAAGTGCTACAATGACAATAGTAATGGGGGAATCACTAGTATTATAGCAATCTAACAAAGACACATGTGGAATCTTAAAAGTGACATGTGGAATGTAAAAGGTCATATATAAAATGTGAAAGGTTGTATGGAAGCCCATAGGTCATAGAAGTTGAAAGTCATGAGGAAACTCAAAAGTCATTGTCATGTGTTATAAATAACTCCTCATAACTCAAGTCATGTGGGATTTTGAGAGTTTGGCCTTGGCTTCTCTTGTATTACCTAAAAGGTAAATCATTGTTTGTAGAAGCAAGTTGTGGCTTCATGTTCCACTAATGGATCTAGTGTTTAACCTATGTAACAGTGTACTTGGAACCTTTCATTAATAATCATAAGCTCCTTGACCCAACAATTCTTCATGCATGTATCATGAATGTAGTAAGACTATTCTTGATATGTTTGTGGTATATGTTGGCATAGTACATACTATGGCTAATGAACTATTTTTTTTCTTAGATATGGATATTTTTGAATGAGTGTTGTATGCTTTATGATTGTCATTTACCTTGTGAATTAATTTACAAGTAAATAAACAAATCTTTCTTTTTCGCTCCCAAGTCTCCCTTAGGATAGTACTATTACTTCCATAATCGGAAGATCATTTCTTTTTACCAGTCGTGGAAGTCTCCTGTGTATTGTACATTTGGTGTCACACAAAGCTTGCATACTTTCCACCCCAAGGAGGTGTTTGTGATCTCTTGTGTATGTGTTCTAACCATTGTGTAACTCTAAAACCTTTATAGTGGTGGCCAGATGATATAGCCAGATGGGACTTCTACACCGAACAATGTGAGGTCTATTGGGACCTCACATCGGGGAAATCCGTAGTATATTGGTAGTATCCAACACCATCAACATTTTGCCGATAGAAGGAGGGCCATATGATAATCTAAGCCAGTTCAGTCTATTTGAATCTCTTACCGTTAATGTCTTCATCCCAAATCAAAACCTCGAGGTGTTTTTCCGAAGCTTTATATCTTTCAATCCACATGGAATTTTTACCTAACTTGTCACATTTCAAATTTGATGGAAAGGGTACAATAAATTTCCTTCATTATGTGATTAAGTTTGTCCAATTTTAGTTTTCAAGTGGTGTTTACTTTGAAGATATCCTTTCAAGGTTGTTTACCCTTACATTGGATGGTCATGCTAAGCAATGGTGTTATTCTTTGCTTGTTGCTTCTTTCTCTTTTTTTAAGCAATTGGTTAATGAGCTTCATCGTGTTTTTGACAACTATAAATATCAATATGTTATTAATGAAAGAAATTAGCTTAGAATGGAATCATATGAATATATTGAACAGTTTTGTAACCAATTCCTTCATCTTTGCTATGAATTTTTGGATGAGGATGTGGATTGGCAATTTTTGGATGAAAAGTTTCATTTCTTAATGAGGATTTCAAGAAAATATTTTGAATCAAATTCATCATGCACTCTCATTCAAAAGGAATTTCCATGTCCTAAATAAGAATTTGATGTTCCTTTTATTCCTTGTCCCCCTTCTTTTCATGTTTCATTTTTTGAGCCTATGTTGATCAATAAGCCGGAAGAGAAATTTGTCGATGAGGAATTAAATTTTCTTTCACATCTTTCCTTAAATCATAATTTTCTTGATCCTATGAATCCATCATATTTGAATCTTGATAATCCCCCTGTCCATATTGAAGTTATTAATCAAGCTAAATACTTGAACCACCATTATCTCAATCATTTCTTTTTTTCTAAATTGTATGGTGATGATTGTTCAAGTTTCACAGATGAATCTTTGTTCCAGTAGGAAGATTCAGATTTGCAGAAGTTTCATATGGAGTCTAATGCAATCATTGAAGATTTCCTTTCAGGTATATCTCCTTTTGTTCAAGAATATGAAAAGCTAATTATTGAATATTTTTGTTTTAATCTTGAAAATCTATCCTTTGAATCTCAATTGCCTTACGAATCTTGTGATTTGAATAATGACTTTTGTCCTAGCAAGCAACTAATCATGCTTTCTCAGTTTGACTTTCAATCTCTTCAAAATTCAAAGTTAAGTTTAAGGAACATGACACTCCATCCTACGTTGATGGTTATGTAAGTATCCTATTACCCTAATGACACTTTCTGTTTTGGTCAGTTTAATATTTTCTCACAACATCTTATCATTAACATCATTTCATGGGATGTCTATTCTCTCTTGATGGATTCTCACTTTTTACATGTTTGATTCTTAAACCCTCAAGATAGAAAGTTTGATGAGACCTTTAAATTTCAATTACAGCATCCCTCTTCATGCAAATCTTTGATCGATGATGTGGAAAAAAATAATGATTTTAACAATTGTAAAACCCTCCAATCTTACATCTCTCCTCCTCATCCATTCGAAAGTTAAACTAGCACGATAGTATGGATTGTGGTAAATATGTCAATGTTTCTTATAATATGGACTTTTCTTTGGTTTATATTTCTTTTCAAAGTTTTCCTAAAGGTTGCTTCCATGATCCTATTCCAGATTGGCTTGAAGAATCCTATCGGTCAAAACCCATATCTCATGCCTTGTTCTTTCATGGATTCAGTCAAGTCTTGTATAGTTGTGAACCTAAAAAATGTTGTTATTTTGGAGTTATTCATTCAATAGAGTAGTCAAGTATGTCACAGTGTTGTTCTTACACATTTTTCTTTAACTTGTCAGTGCGAATTTTTGGGATGTTTATCTATTCCATTGCACTGTATCTCAATTTGATTTGACACGCACACATCTTTCAACTCAAAAGTTGGAAGAAGCTCCTTTGGCTACATTGGAAGTTACATTTCACTTAACCTAGCCCTTTAACTATTAGTTTAGGGTAGGATAGATTTCATTTATTTTGATGCATTACATTTATGTTTTTTCATTTTCAATTTTTCACATTTTGTCTTTTTCGGCTCTAATAGTTCATGCAATAAAGCTCGTTTTGAGCTTCAAGATGATATGACTAATCTTTTGCAAAAGGAAAGTTGTGGTAACACACAATCCTTGGCTAATGTGCTACCCTCTTCTTGATTTGATTTACAACTTTAAATTCAATGATTTTTAGATGGAAAATATGATCGTTTTAGTCGGGAAACCATAAGAAAAACCATGATGCTCGTACCTATTTAGGATTCTCATTCCTACAATTGGTTTTGTTTATTAATAATGTTTTCTCGCCTATATATTTGAGTAAAGAAATATAAGGTGGGAATATTTAGTGAGATAACTATCAGAGGATTACATACCTGCCTCTAAAGGAGCAACCTGTTATGCTCTTAATAATTCAGGATCCCTCGTCCTCCGCATTTTAAAAAAATAAAAAATAATAATTGCCTAAACATAGTTCCATGAAAATAAAAATAATGGATGAAGGAAGAGAAAAGATTCCTGCACAGGTAGGTGAAGAAAGATACTTCATCGAGACACTTTCCATTCCCATTGGACATGAAGCAACCACTTTTGTTCCTGAAGTGACTCCATCAGGGTACTATCCAAGCCTAATGGAAACAGAGTGACACCAGAGATGAAAACTCATACTCTGATTAGTTTTGACTCTTGGTTCTACATTACCCTTATTCTCATTGAAATTATATCCCTTGCTTTATGTTGTTTTATGATGAGTAATGGAATAGGGAAGACTCTATATTTAACTAGACAGAATGGGAAGCTGAGGTGACTCACTCATAGAATCAATACTTTCTAGAAAGCGGAGACTTGGTGTATAAAATGAAACCAAAAATAGATAAGTTGGGGTTCTCATAGTGTGTTTGCAAGTGGTTTTTCTGCGACAATGACCCTCCAAAATTTTTCATAACTCAATTTACGTGCCTACGTGAGTTGTCATTCCAAGCTATCTAGTGTCATCACACTGTTTGATTCATTATCCCAGTGTTTTCCATAGGCATCATTTCCTCCTAATTCAATGTTTTCTAAGTGTCGTTACCTTATCCTTAATAACGATTATGTTATCTTATCCAAAGATACATGAATACATATATTTTATTGAATTGGTAATAAGATTTTTTCACCATGCAACACACACACAAAAGCGAGAGAAAATCACTTTCATTGAGCAAAAGCACACTCCAAGATGACAAAGAGTTGCACTGTTGTTGATCACACTCCACTAGTCTAAATAAATGCACCTGAGTGGAGCACACATATTCATGCTTAGTCAGTGCATCCTCCTTTGATTGCACTCCTTCTACTCGAAGACTTGTGCCCTCTTCAACTAATGCATGCATTTTTCTTATTGCATGTGGGTGCACCCCCAGAAAATAGGAGCCCACTTCACTTTACTTAACTGGCTCATTCACCCATTGACAAGTGGAAAACATGCATGAAATGAATTTTCATGTAATCTCTTTATAATCAACCTTGTTAATCATTCTTTTACATAATCACTCTCATATGTGTTGAGCACACTTATTTTGATCAAGCATCTCTTTGTTAACTTTCATTCCAAGCAAGTTTCTCATGTCGATTCTTCTTCGTAACTTCAATATTTTTGTTTTCGATCTTGATTTCGTTGCTAGTGTTTCACTTCTTTTCAATTTATTTGTTGGTGTTTTAGTTCATTCCTCTTTGCACAAGTGCCAAATATTTTCATAGGTTATGACTCTTCACAATCTGTAACTCTTCATATTCTAGTCATGATTGTGATAAAATCTATAAGAGCTTCTATATCCTTCCTCTCATCATTTCAATCATTTTATCTCATTTATGGACTTATTCTTGAGCCATTCCAAGATAGAGTGCACTTCTAGAAGCGAAGGATTGATTGTCTCATAAAATTGTGCCTAGAAAGTCAAGTTTTCCCCTTGAGTGCACTCCTTCAACACGAAGAACTACGCCCTCCTTAAGTGCATGAGTGCACCCTTAACCCATGAGTGTTTTCTCCTTCATGCTTTGACTATGCGCCTTGTGCCCTCTTTATTCCTCTTGAGTGCATGTGTGCACTAAGAAGGCTTGAAGCTTGACTGCTTCGTCCCTTCGGTGTGTGCCCTTGTGCCCTCCTTAACATCCTTGAGTGCATGAGAACATCCCAAACCCATGAATGATTTGCTTCATTCTTTGATAGTGCACACTTAATGATCTCTCTCTCTTGCTGAAGTGCATGAGCACACCTTAAAGGTCTCTTGTGAGACTTGATCTTCCCTTCGTGTTTCGACAATACACCTTCCTGTTTTTATGCAAATTTCTTACCACTACAAGTAACCATGTCCCATATTTGATAGGGTTATACTTTCAGCTATCCTTCATGGATTTCTAAACATGATTTGAAAATTTATTTTTCATAATAAGAAGAATATTTCATAAAGCTAATCTTTGTCACCATCAGTGTGCTTCCACATAAAGTGTTCCAGTTTCTAGTCTCATTACTCTTTCATTATCTGTTAGAACAATGCATCCCACTACCCATCGAGTGCCCTCAAAAGAAGCTTCCAAAGTAAGAACTAAGGAAGTAGTGGAAGTTACAAAGGCTACCATTCCTATTCTTACTGATACATAGTGTTTCATAGACAAATCTACCAAGGTCACGTGGAAAGACATCAAATACACATTCATGGAAAAAAAATTCCCTAAATATTTGGAAGATAAGGAAGTATACATCAACATCAAATAGTTTAGGATACACGGGATTGCATGCAGGTTCTCGATCATACCTTGTGCAGAGGTAATTGAATGGATTCTATCACACATGGATGATTTACATTTTGTGCTTCATAGTAAAATTGGTGGCCAACTTGCCACCTACTATGATGAGCATATGAAAAATTATTATAAGATGTTGAAGCCCAAAGAATATGCCAATAACAACTTCTACACTAGATGGGCCGATCTTGACACAATTGATATCATCAAGTCTTGGTGTCCAGAGCTTGCAGAATTCTGACATTGCCCATCTCCAGTTTATCAGACTGGGATTTTGAGGGAGGTGTACTAGTACCTTATTGCTATGTGTTGTAGGCTACATGGGCGCAATAAAACTAAAGTAGCTGAAGATAATTGGATATTTATGCTGAACTTGGTTGTTACTTGTGGAAAAATATTCAAATGGGCAGATATACTTTCTTTTGAGTTGTAGCATCATGTTGTGTAAGCTAAAGAATCCCTAAGGAAAAACCAGGCACCAAAGTTTTATATGTCAGTATTTCTATTATATGGGATCTATGCATGATATTCATTCCTAGGGATGTATTAGAATTGAATCCAACAAGATAAGTTTCTAGTTTACTTCCATTGTAGGGTGTTGTCAGATTTGAGTTTCAGAGGGGCATATGATAAATTGGTAGAGCATTTGTTGGGTCCCTATAATACTAGTGATTACCCCATTACTATTGTAGTTATACCCCTTATTAATATTGTTGTGCCCCTATTGTCCCCATATTGTTATTACAGTGCCCCATAGAATCCCTCTATTATTATTTTTTGTGGCTTTATATTATTATTGTTAGGTCAGCTGGGTTATATTGTGATTCCTTTAGACTCCTATATATATAAAAAGAGGTTTTGTCATTTGAATCATCCAAGAATTGTTCATTTATGTAATGTAAAGGAGGTTTCCCCCTCGAAGAGGCTAAATTTTAAGGCGTTGATCTATCTTTTCTATATTTTTCTTGAGTTGGTTTCATAATAGCATTTCTTCGCAATCATATTTCAGATGATATATGAGATTGATCCTCCTTGCATGAATAACCATGTTAATGAGTAATTACATGATATTGAATATTGGTTTGCTGCACTAAAAGGTACATATATCAGGTGCTTTGGATGTCATATTTCTCCTCATGTTATAACAAGGTCGTCTTGCAAGAAGTTGTTTATTATTTGAATAAAAGGTTTGTCATGAGTTCTTCATAGAAGGAAGAAGGCCCCTTGGCCCACTTTCACCTTGAGGATTGGAATGTATGATATTAAGATCCATAAGGAATTTGATGCAAAAATACAAGAGCTAGACCACGTGCACTTTGCACTTAGGACTTTCTTGGGTATGACCCCAGGAAAGTGTGTAAGTAGCATTGTGACAGGATCAGTTTTTCTTGGAGGTATACATCAATGACTATTGTAAAATATGAAAAGGTGAAGAATTGGTAAAATTCACTTAGAAATAAATATCCAGTTATTAAAATTGGTTCCCCCCAAGTTCCACCAGCTCAAGATGTACATTATGAAAAGGTGAAGAATTGGTAAAATGCACTTAGAAATAAATATCCAGTAATTAAAATTGGTTCCCCCCAAGTTCCACCAGCTCAAGACGTACATGTATGTGATGCACCTTGAGAAATTACTCAAATAAGGATTTCAACTCCTAGGAAAAGGATCAAGCATGATCCAATGGAGAAAGTTAATCCATTAAATAAGGGAGATATTTAAGCTAAATAGGAAAAGAGAAAATTAGAGGCAAACATGCAACAAGAAGAAGAAGAAATATGAATTTCTCAGAAAGAAATAGGAAGTAGAATAGGAAAGAAGAAGAGTAGAAGAAGTTTCGGCATTATAATGCATGTTTTGTACTTGATGGCAACGGACTCGTAGAAGATCAACTCACTTATATATATCTATATGAATCTACGCAAGAGATATCAGATGTGACAGAATGCATGGGATGATGGACAACTCAAAGGAATCAGATGACCGTTCTCAATATGAAAAGTTAGCTTTGCCATCAAGTCCAAAGGGGGAGATTGTTGGCATTATGATACATATGTTGTACTTGATGAAAACTCACTCATCTCAGATGATAAATTATAGTGCAGAGGAACGTTCACGCACTTTCATGAAGAGAAAAGTTCCTTTCATGCAGAAAAAAGTTCACACACTTTCATGCAAAGAAAAGTTCCTTTCATACAGAGAAAAGTTCACACACTTTCATGCAGAGAAAAGTTTCTTTCATGCAGAGAAATGTTCACGCACTTTCATGAAGAGAAAAGTTCTTTTCATGTAGAGAAAGGTTCACGCACTTTCATCCAGAGAAAATTTCATTTCATGCAGAGAAAATTTCACACTTTCATGTAGAGAAAAGTTCAATCACTTTCATGCAGAGAAAAGTGCACGCACACGGAAAATCTTATGGTTGTTTCATGGTATTAGTCCGACAATTTTTGATCCTCTGGTTTTCGTCCGTGGTATTGCATCCAAGAGATTTGAACTCAAGTATTGGGTCCATGGTATTGTTTTGTTATCGTTTTGGACCATGGTATTGAGTAAGGCCTAAGACTATAAAAGGAGAAGAAGATCATTGGGCAAAGGCAAGGAAAAAGTCTTAAATATCTGATGTAGTATGAGATCCAGTATGCAGGATATGGGTTATGATGCATTGCTTGATCTGAGTTAAGGATGGATGTCACTAGTTGATGGAGAACAAGATCTTAGGATAGATCGGGATCAAATGGTTTGAAATGAATCATATTTATATGGTTTGATCATGGATAGACTAGATCTGAATTATTGATGCATGTTTTATTGTATGCATGTTATGGTCTGGGTATGACTGATGTCTGAAACAGCCGCAAAGTCATGATTGAATATGTATAGATCTATACGCAGGTTTGATTCATTGTAGTAGCGTATACATAATGAAGTATGATGTTTGAAGTTGCAGTTGTGTTTGATTGTTATTGCAGAGTTCTGGTAATTGTGTTGTTGATAGGGTTTCAGTGTTTCAGTGATTCAGAAATTGATGATGCTAGTATTGATTGTTTTGTGCTTCAATGATATCGATGGGTCTAGTATGAAAATTGGATGAAACGTGGCCTTCATATTATAGTGTTGTGCTTCAGGAGTATCCAATCTGAAAATGTATGAAACGTGGTACCTAGAGGAAGAAAGAGAAGGTTGTTGCCTTCTGTAGGTCGGCACCTACATACTAGTACATCAGCTAGTACAAGAGCTAAGGGGGTGGTAGCTCCCTTCCAGTAGCAGCTAGAGAACAAGTAAAGGTTGGAGCATTTCAGTAGGCTGGCACCTATGTACTAGTAAGTGGATCGGCTAGTACAAGAGCTAAGGGGGTTGTAGCTCCCTTCGAGGAGAGTCTGGAGAATGAGAGAAGGTTGTAGCCTTCTGCAGGTAGAAGCCTGCATACTGGTATAAGACTTCACCAGTACATAACTATTGTAAAAGAAGTTTCTTATTAAAAGAAGATAGAGACGACTTGTAGCAGGTGGTTTTCACCCACATTGGGTTTCCACCTTATATCATGGTGTTCATGTGTGTTTCTTGTGTGTGATGATATGTTATGTTTTACTGCACCTGCTTACTATACATATGGTTAAAGAAGTTCTGATGCACTAACTGAAGATCAACATTTAATGGATTAATTGAATCATAAGTATTCTAGATATACGCTAGTTACGTTAGACACAGTTGTGTTGAAGTAGCATATATGTATCTAAGTATGGAAATGAAAACATTTTATTGATTCGATAATATTGATTCACCACCCCCCCCCCTCTTAGTATTATTTCCAACAATTGGTATCAGAGCAGGTCCTTTTGGTAGAAGCTTGATCGCTTGAAGGAGATCCGTAGAACTATGGTAAAGAAGCTTAAGAAGAAAGCACCTAAGAAGAAGAAGACATCTCGGAAGAACTATGACACTGGGTGTATGGATTGGGGAATATGTGGAAGAACCACATCAAGTTCAGAATCACTTCAGAATGATGAACAAGATATATCAGGTATGAATTTGTTATCCTTTGGTGATACATCTATTTATCCTCTTAAGCATGATGAAAGTGATAGTCAAACAACTGAATTTGCACTTATGGGTGAACAAGAAAGATATCAAATAGAGGTAGAATTTAAAAGGCTTATAGACAAAATTAGAGATCAACAAGATCTGTTGAACAAGAAGGAATGTGCCTTCAAAGAAAAATCTACCAAACTAAAAGCTCAACTAGAGGAGGGAAATAAGGTAAGGAAGTTATTCAAGGAAAAATGTCAAAAGTTGCAGGATGAAGTGACATAATTAAGGAATGAAGTGAATGAAAGGAGCACAATCATCAAGAAACTCAGAGATCAATCCAATTATTATGGAAGGCTTGAAGCTACAATCTACTTGCTAAAGGAAGATCTTGAAGAATCAAAGAAGAAGAATAAAGGACTACTCCAAGATATTGAAAAATAAGAGAACGAAGTTCTTGAATTAAGACATCAGTTGGAAGAAGGAAGGAAAGCTGAGGAGAACATAAAGAAGCAGTATCGTGAAAAGGAAGAGCATCTTCAGATTGAGGTAAATATTCTAAATAATAAATTAGAAGAAAATGATAAGCTCTTACAATTTCAAGACAATACTAAAATTTTGGATGATATTCTTAGTAGTCAAAGGTCTCCTGCTATCAAAACTGGTCTTGGTTTTTATGAATCTGCTGAAGATGAATCTAGCTCAAAAGGAAATGCAAGGAACTCTAATGAGAAATCTAAAATGCTCAACAAAGAGATGAGATGTCAACCCCATCAACAACCAAGGAAAGAAATTATTCAAAGAAAACCTTTTACTCCTCCGATAAATAAGGTTGAATGTTATGTATGTCATAAACTTGGACATGTTGTAGCCAGATGTAGAAGAAGAATGGTTCAAGATCATCACACAGAAAGATCATCACATTACTTTCAGGGATACTATTTTTCTTGCAATATGTTTTGTCACAAAGTTGTTGATTGCTACACAAGGAATATGAAACATGTAAGGTGTTATGCATGTAACAAGCTTGGACATATAGCAAAGCAATGCAGGAATAAATCACAGGCACCATACCAAAAGGAGAAAACTTCATCATGCTTGAAGATATGGAAGAAGAAGGAAGTACAGTTAGAAATATGTGGCACAACACAATATACTCAGACACAGCACAACACAAACAAAACAGACTCAGGGGGAGCTGAAAATATAAAACTGCAGTGTTCTGAAATAGAAGTCACGTATATACGCGAGTTGGCCACTGCGCAGTCGTGTATATGTCAGTCTGAGGAAAAGAGGTAGGGATAGGGCTCAGGAAAAAGGGTCTGATAGGATGAAATCCATTTGCTCTATTTAAAAATGGTTATAATCTACTGATGATCTGAGTAAATGTCTTGATACTTGTATGATTTTTAGAAGTGTTTTTTATCCTAACTTGATGATGATAATGCCTTGATACTTCCCACTGATATATGCATGATCAGATCTGATAGTAAACAAGATGGCACAGATTCAGGGGGAGCAGATAATCTTCTAATGCTGCATTGTTGGCATTATGGTTAGTAGTCCTTGTTGATGATGCTTATATGGCTAAGTGATATATCTTGCTATGGTTACGAATTGTCCATGACAAAATCTCATATGTTTCTTGGGGTTACATAGTTGATGTTCAGATCAAATTTGTGGTTGATTCTCTGATAATGCATATATGGTGCTTACATGGTGATCTTCATAAGGATAAGGACAAGTACAAAGCTTGTATACACATCTTCATTACTTGATGATCAGTCTATCATATGTTGCTATCATCATATGCATAAAGATCATATAATATAGTTGATGCAAGTCTCCTATAGTTCTTGGCTCTCATGTGGATGAGGATTGTTGTTGTTGATGATCTTGAGCTAAAGATACATAGTACTATATATAGTATGCTAGATACATGAATGATTACTTAAAATTGCATTGTTGGAGACATGGTGATGATGAAATGACAGATTGATACTTACATATGTTGATTGATACAGATGTCCCCGAATGATGATACATGGATGATATATAAGATCATGCTGATCTTGATGCTGATGAGATGGCTATGATGTCTTTCAAGAGGATGAGTTGATATATGCAGACATACCTTGCTATAGGACATTTATAGGTTGTTGATCTGGAAATGGTTGTACACGAGTTTTATGAAGAACATCTGTGTATATACGCAGGTTTATGTGGATGTAGTCATGTATATGGTGATTTTGAAGAAAATAAGTGGGGACAGACTCTGGTTGAAGGAAGTCTGATATGGGTCTGACAAAGACCATCTGAAACAGGTTCAGGGGGAGCAAATAAACTTCTGATAATGCATTGTGTTGATGCCTCGAAAATCATTGCATCAACATCGGGGTATAACCACCTAGTCCGGACCTTAATATAGCTCCTTTTCCGTTTGGGATGGTGGCTCCAACTGGATATAATGGGACCAATTTCCCAGTAACGAATAAAAAGGTGTGGATGAGTGACTGGTTTTCTAATAAGTGATAATGAATGGATGACTTAATCTAAAAGTGAAAATACAAATGACTATTCTATCCCGGGAAGCTTCTATTCTTAAGCGCAACGTTTGATGATCTCTGTTCATCAATAGGCATATAGATGACTCTATTCAATAAACATAGACATTCATTCATATAATAATTGCTTTATTCAAATAGTTGAACAAAGTAATTAATAAAAAATTGTTACACATGTCTTTTTATATTACTGATACATGTATGACTGGAAGAAAAGCACGCTGTAAACATCCAATAGTGGAAAGTATAAAGAATGTTGTTAAAACACATGCATATATTCAATAATAGCAAGAATGATCAAATAAAAATTCATATAAAAAGAATGAATTCAGACATAGATAGTATTACCATGTGAGATGCAAATCATTCCCAACATTAATCGCAATTCGAATTCCATCTTCTAACTCAGAAATACTTTTAAATAAAGGTAGTAGTGCACATCCACATAAAAGCTTCGCTATCAAAATTGGAATAATTGGCCCAGTCTTTATAAAAAAAATATCCCTGAAGTACAGTAGTGCAACTTCAGGTTTAAGTCATATACAAAAACTTACGACCCTTCCTAAATACATGGAAGGGTCTATAAATACTTAATTCAACTAACTAAATACAAAATTAAAATGCTACTAAATTGGTATAACTTGATCTTGAATATCTCCCCCACAACAATCTGGTAGTCAGCAGCATGATTCATCACTCTGGCTGTTTGCCTTTCGACCTGAGTTGGCATATCACTAGCATTGGTTCCACTTCTTGAGGACGGCTGAGACAAGAATTGAGTTGAGCATAATAGGTGGCATCATGTATATCGGGAATGATACACCCGATTGCATCTGTTAGGCACTTGAGGGCGACTCTCTGGCTGTATGGTTTTACTAGGAACAACCAATAGGTGTCCCAAGTTAAACTTTTAATACCTGTGATCAATATCTCATTCTTTTCCATCTCTAGATAACATGATTGCTCCAATGTTTTATCCGATAGTAATTTACCTGGTGTACATTGAGAGATCATATTAGATAAATAGAGAGTATTGTTAATCAATTCAATCAAATTATTTGTGGATAATTTGCATCTAGAAACTGCTCTCTCTGCCTTCATCAATTGGGACTGCCACTCCATGAATAGAATTTCTTTATGGGATTCTAAGATTTTAGGCAAATTTGCTGCATATCCCTCACTAGTCTCCTGCTAAGTAAGAAAATATGTTAAGGTCTCATCGGCCTGCTCTAAGTCCTGTCTGGCATCGATTGATTTATCTATTATTGATGTTGTTATGTCACACAGGGGTTCAACTTGAGCAATTTTATGACATAATAATCTTATTTGTGTTACCAGTGCCTTATTAATCTATAGTGCTTATGCTCTGAAATTGGCAGGCTACGGAAAACTCTTGAACTTCTCTATTTGACCTGATAATTGAGCAATTTTCTCATCTTTTGTTTTTACCATCTGTTCATTCATTGTCGTCAATTTTGCTAATGCCTCTGATAGTTCTTTCTGCCTTTCAATCACACTCGAATCTACCCTCTGTTTCTCTTCATGCAACTACTTGTTCAGTTGATTATAACTGTTGCTGCGTGGACAATTGTTGTTGTAATTGTTCTGCTTTCTGTTGTGCCTCCTATAGCTGTGCTTCTAATAAAGCGATTGCCTGGTCTTTTTCTTTTAACAAATTACTCACTTCTGATGCCTTGTCCATGGTGGCCACCAAATAGGCTCCAGCATATTGGGACAACTTTGTTAGGTCATTGGAAGGATCGAACTCCTCCTTCCAAATTACATTGGCTATCATTGTTTGTTCGGGGAACAGGGAAGGTTGATCAATCGTTCTCCTTTTCCGTTGTCACTTTACTACGGACCTGTGCTTTGGGGTATAAAAGACATCCAATGGAGGTATATCCTCCACCTGCAAAATGATTTTATCTGAAGGATCCTTGGGGATTATTTCTAAGTCTGTAGTAGGGGGTAGACCGCTGGTTCCTTCGCTTGAAACCTCTTTTGACGTTGTATCCTGTGTATCAGCTGCTTTGGATATATAGGCATCTCTTCAGCTTTCAAGATTGCATATGATTGAATCAAATCGCTGCCATTCCTGGAGCAATCTCGGGTCAATATGGGTATCGACATTCACATCCTTGTTGCTCTGCTCCTGTTGCCTTTTATGTTCCACCTCATGTATTCTCTTGTTCGTTCCTCTACACTTCATCTTGTTCTTTCCTCTGTACTTCTTCATATTCTTTCCTATGGAGTTCCTCCTGCTCTCTTCTTTGGACTTCTTCAAAAATTTCTGATGTAGCACAAGGTTCATTGGTAAGTCGTTGTTCAGGCTCGCTTGACTGTGTCATCGAGGCAGTGGCTAACAAATCTAGAGGCAGAGTTTGCAACCTCTGCTCTCTAAGTTTGTTAAATTCGACTAACCCATTGTCATGATATCTCAGTTTAGCTATCACTTGAACCTGAAATAACGACACGGCCGAGGAGAATAAGTCATCAAACTCATCTTATTTATGTTCAAATTTAGTGAGTTTTACTTGTTCTATTACATTATAGATGACTTTGTTTGGATCAAATCATCTGTTAGGAAGAGTGGCGAGATTCAGAATATTTATCTTTTCTACTTCTTTCTCTACATGCTTGTAGTCATGCAGAGTGTAAACGCCACACCTTAGAGGAAAAGGAGGTCAGACTTACTTCTTTGATTTCCTCGGAGTCTTTGTAGCTCCTGTAGATGTAAGCTGATATGCTATCTCTCGAGCCAACAGTTTTTCGGGTATATACAAGGGGAGGACATGAGGCCTAGCATGACTGCCGAAAACTCTTACATGTTTAAATTTTTCTTCTCTGAACCAGGTTCCTAAGGCTGTCAAGTCAATCTCTACTTGTCAGGAAATCTTAGGAACAGGCTTGTAAAAAATTGCATAGTAAATGGGTAACATAAATCCATTGCAAACTTGATATAGGTGGTGTTTATAATGGGCTTTCCACAACTTCTGGTGATAGATATGAATGGGCATGGGCTCCTGTGGATTCCATCTCCACCCCAGTACAAGAAATTCGGAGTTAAAACAGAGAGTATCTAAGATGTAGGCACTAAAGTAAACCTATCAGTAATACAGGTTTTGTTTCTGAACTCAAGAATAGTTGTTGCTAACCTATCAGATAATATATTCCCCCAATCCATTATTTTGCTATTGCATGCTACTTCCATTAAAGGTACCATCTCTATGGAGAATTTTGAGGAGTCATGCAACCCCCAAATCCTACACATCATCGCTCCAGCATAACAATAAGGAGAACACAAGGAATCGACAGAGTACTTACCCGAGGACTCATGCTTGTGTTTTGCTGGGTTCTTTCTCCATTCCCATATAGGCATTGATTCACTTTAATTTTCATCTCTGAACTTCTCCAGAAATGCTTTGTTATACTTCTTCTATGATTCGGGCAAATGGTATATTTGTCTCAAATCATTGGGCTGAAATGAACCGAATACTCTCCCATCAGTAGTGCAGAATGTTCTGTTTGTAATTGGAATTTCCTCAACTTCACATCTTACCACATTTGTGTATGGAAGAATTTTCTCTCGAGCCGCTATCCGGTGTAGGTAAGAATCGACCGAATCCTTTAGGGTAGCCTCAGACTTCTGGTTCGAGCCTGCTATAGCTTGTAATGATGTATCCTGAGGTTCTTCGGCCTCAACCAGATTATAAATGCTCTGCCAAGTAGTATTACCGAGACCAAGACATGTGGTGTCTGAGATTAATCCTTTTTTACTTGGTCTCGGATCGGTAGTATGTTGTCTTGTTACTGCGGAAGCTGAAGCTACTCCATATTTCTTAGACTTCTTCCCAATTTGGCCTAAATTCATTGTTTCGGAGGAGCACTGCACAAGAGATAAAATGAAGGTAATTCTGAGAATAGGTGGCACAAACCAAGTATGAAATAATTATGTCAATCAATGAATGATGGAGGATTAACATAAGACTGCCGCGGATACAATCTCTGAAGAGATTTTGGCATAACTGCTCCATTAATTGGCCATTTAAACCTGTCAATCATTTATATGCTCATCATATCCTTTATTTGCCGAATAGTTCATTTAAGCGTGGCTTTGATTTTTTGGCGGTCTGGCACAAGTGAATCGGGAAGAGAAAGGCTTTTAATAATAATTTAAGACAATATACCCAAGCCTTATCAATCCTTTTTGAAAATTTCTCTTAGCTTTATCGTAATCGGAGATTCGAAGAATGCTTGAGTAGTTTCATTTGTGTCATTGCAGAATCCCCGATCACCGATACCGATATCGCTAATTCATATCAAGAGATTTTAGTTGCATGCATGTTACACTCCCTGATTGCCGATAGCGATATCACATTGGAGCAAAGAGAGGGGCCTTTTGTTATGATTTCTTACCTTTCTGATATCCAATAGTTATTCGCGCTTGTCGCATCAGGGAAAACCAATGGGTCTTTTGTTACCCATCCTTTGTTATTTCGATATGCGATCTTGCAATCACTGTATCGCAATAATAAAGAATTATTCGTTTTTTATTATAAGACCGATTATATGTTGACTCAAAAGGTTTATAATGTTTTGTTTCTTTTCGGACCTTTGGAGGAATGACAAGTTGATACCAATTTAATCTAAAAGGGACCCATTTCATATTATAGTTTTGAAGGTAAAATTCTATGAAATGGGGGGTTGTTGTATAGCACAACAATTGGTGATTCTCTGGGAGAAATAGTTATCTCTGAGAAATATTGAAATACTTAGACTTTCTTTATATATAAATCTTATCAAAAAGGAAAATTCTGATATAACTAAGTATACATACATTCTGAATATAATAAAAGCTATTTTTGCTAATTTCTTCTCTTGTTAAAATTAAATACATTCTAAGTTTTAAATTGGCCTCTTTTAGTTGATAATGATAAAACAAAAAACCTTTCCAACTTAGCCTTTTTAATTGACTCCTTTGTCATAGGTAGAGCCTCTGCTGCGAGCAAACGTTCATAGTTTCGACAGGGATACCTTTTAACCATTTGACTGTCCATTATCCCATCCATCTCAAAGTATGATCAAAAGAATGAATTCAAAATATGCTTTCATATTTTGTATTACTTTTTTCCTTGTCTATTATTTTGTAAGATAAAAAGCCATTGTCCTAGTTTGGTGGCCAGCTATTTAACAATGCCATTCACTGGTTGTAATCTAACCGAACAAGTTGGCTCGTGATGAGACCCCTTGTCTTATGATTATAAGCCATTACCCTGTTTTGGTATGCAATATTGGTAATGTCTGTTAAACTATTTCCCAATGATCATGGTAAGCAGGCTTGTAATAAGACCCCTTATCTTTTATATCAAATATTTTAGAATTACACTCTGAGTAATCATAAACTTGGATGAATGGGATGGACAATTTCCTCCTTAAGAGAGAATTGATGACAGGGTAAGAGTTGAAGATGCTAAGATTGAATTAGTTTTTGTTTTGATATTGATAATCTTTTCGTGGCCAATTTGAAAACATTAAAATGATTTACAGTACTTCTAAATCTTGAGAAGTTTTCACGAAAATGAAATGGGGTTTCAGAATGTGAATATACCTAATTTCCTAGAAATTGTCCCTTTTGTTTAAGGCTTCTATTTTAAAAGTAAATATCAAAACTACTTCTTTTGAGCAACTTTTTAATATAGAAAAGGAAAATGGAGGATACTTTACAACTTTATTTCCTAATGGTCCTAAAAACTACAAATTTTACTGAAATTTAAAAAGGAGAAGGGGTTTCCTCCTTAATTGAAGAATTTCTTTAAGATGAGGCCATTAACAGGAAGAGAATCTCTCTTTCCTAATAAATCTTGTAATATGAATGTCGAATAGCCTATCTTCTCTTTGATATGAAATGGTCCAAGCCACATCTTCTGGAACTTGGTGTGTTTTCCTTTATCCTCATGGACTTTGTCCCATTTCAGAACTAGATCACCAACCTGTAACTGTTTTGAACTGGATGAAGTTGAATCAAAAGGTGACTTGATAATTTACTGATGTTTTGTGTGAGTAATTTTGGCCTTTTCTCTTTCTTCTTCTAATTTTAAGATTTGATCATGTCTAAGTTGAATAGAAGAAGAGGGGCTTTCTTCAATAAACTGAACTAGGGCTAGAGAAGGAAGCACAAGATTGGTTGGTAGCACTGCTTCTTTCCCATATACAAGGTTGAATGGAGAAGTACCTATGGAAGCCTTCTGTGTTATTCTATCAGCCCATAGTGCGAATATTAAAGATTTGTGCCATTTTTTATGATTCTGTTCAATAGTTCGCTTAATAATTTTGACTATATTTTTATTGGTAGACTCTACTAAACCATTACCCCGGGGATAATAATTTGCTGAATATTTCAATTTAAATCCTCTTTTAATAGCGAACTCAAACATAGCATTTCCAGAGAAATAAGATGCATTATCGAAAACAAGAGCATTTGGGACACCAAACCTGGTAATGATGAATTAATCTATAAACTCTATAATTCCTTCAGAGTTTGTTGTCTTTAAAGGAATCACTTCAACCCACTTAGTAAAGTAATCAATAGCAGTAAGGATATAATTATGTTGTTTGGAGGACTGTGGAGTTATTTCCCCAATGATATCCAATCCCCATTGTTTGAAAGGTTGATCAATGTTGACTGGTTGCAAAGGGAAAGATGGTTTTCTTTGTCTTCCATTGGAGATTTGACAACTTCGGCATTTCCTTACATATTCATGAGTATCTATGAATAGGGTGGGCCAATAATATCCAGCATGAATGATTTTGTGGGCTGTTGTGTTAGCTCCAAAATGTCCTCCTGCTGGTCAATCATGTAGCTCCTACAAAACCTTTTGTGCTTCAGGTTTTTCTAGGCATCTTAATAAAATTGAATCATAATTTTGCCTAAAAAGTACATCATCAATGATTATGAAGTTTTTTGCCTTTAATCTAATGGCCCGTTTGTTTTTATAAGAAATATTAGGAGGTGTGTATCCATTTTTCAAATAAAATATCAAGTCTGCATATTGTGATTCAGAATTAGTGATACTTATCTGGTTGATTTCTTCAATGTGTTCTGTATCACCTGATTCTTGAATGTTGGATGCTCTTGCTAATAACCTGCAAAAACCTTGGCCCCTAACATTCTTTGCTGGCTTGATTTCCAAGTCATATTCTTGAAGTGTTGTAACCCAATTTTCCCTTTTTTCACCTAATTCCCTTTGGATTAGTAATTGCCTTACTGCAGAAAAAGGAACTATAACTTTTGTATGGGCTTTTAAAAGGAAGGGTCTGTAATGTTTGACAGCTTTATACACAGCAAAGGCTTGTTTTTCAACTTCGGAATAATTTAGTTCTGCACCCTCAAGATTTGAACTAAAAAATGAAATCGGTGCTTCCAAGTTGTGATCATTAATCTAAGTGAGTACCGCTGCATAAGATGAATCGAACAGAATAGTATACAATATGAAATGATTAGAAAAATTAGGAGTGTTTAAAGTGGGGTCATTAATTATTGATTGTTTGATTGAATCAAATGCTTCCTTTTCTGCAGATCCCCATCTAAACACTGAATTTTTCTTAATCATGGTTTGTAATGGTAAAATGATGTGGGAAAAATCGGGAACAAATCTCTTGAAAAAATTAATTTGACCTAAAAATGACTGCATGGATTTTTTGTTATGAGGAAATGGAATTGTAGAAATCTCTTTAATCCTATCAGGATCAATATAAATACCATATTTGAAAACGATAAAGCCTAAGAGCTTTCCTTGATTAAGAGCAAAGAAGGATTTTTTGGGATTGAGTGAAATACCATACCTTCTGCAACGTTCAAAGATTTGATTCAAATCATGTAAATGATTAGATCTCTTCTTGGAAAATACAGTAATATCATCTAAATAGACAACTACTATTTTTTTTTATCAATCCTTTGAAGGCTATATCCATTTCTCTTTGGAATGTAGCTCCTGCGTTAATAAGTCCAAAAGGCATTTTCTGATAAGCGTAAGTTCCCCAATTTGTTATGAAGGTAGTTTTGAGTCTATCATCAAGATGGACCAAAATTTGGTTATATCTTGAAAAACCATCTAAAAAGGACATTAGCTCAGAACCTACTACTGAATGGAGTATCTGCTCCATGGTAGGTAATGGGAAATTATCTTTTTGGCTTGCCTTATTCATATTTCTGAAATCTATACAAATCCTGATGTCACCATGTTTCTTCCTAACAGGCACCCTATTGGAAACCCAGTTTGAGTGCCGAACAAGAAAAATAATCTTATCTTTCAAGAGTTTATTGAGTTCTGATTGTATTTGACTCTCTAAGTTCGGATGTATTTTCCTCAACTTTTGTTGAACTGGTTTTTGTTCAGAAAGCATTGGAATGGTATGCTGGATGATTGATGTATCATATGTTTTTAAATCATCATATTTCCAAGCGAAGACATGCTTATTTTTTCTTAATAATCTAATGAATGCTATCCTTTCTTCCACAGAAAGTCCTAATCCCAAATTGATGTTTTGAGGGTTCTGCTCAGTACCAAGGTTTATCAATTCAAATCTTAAGGTGGAACTTTGGAGCTTTGAATTGGTTACCTATTTAAACCTGTATTTAATATCGTAGAGATCCTCAAGTTTAACCACAGGTTTTGGTATTGAGTTTTCTTCATGCTTTTCTTTCATATGAAGATCATGATCGATTTCATCAATGATCTGATCATCATAGGACTTGTTAGAAGTCAAGAAATGTAAGATGTCTTCATCGTGATTGAACACTCGCCAATTGGTGACATTGTCAGGAATCGATGGTCTAAAAATTAACTCTACTGAAAATCTATCTGGGCTATAATCTTCAGAAGGTAGGAGTTTAGAAGCCACATTGGCTAGCAAGTCAGCTGCTGCATTCTGCGACCTGGGAATAGGTGAAATATTGAATGCCAAAAAATGGGATATAAGTTACTGGACCAAAGACTGATAGTGCTTGAGGTGACTAGAAAGACAATGAATTGTATTTCTAACTTGTTTTATGACAATCTCTGAATCACCAAACACTTTAAAATATTGAATTTTCAGGCCAATAGCTTTATATAGTCCTTGAACTAAGGCCTCATACTCAGTTGTGTTATTTGTGCATTCGGATTCCAACCTACAAGACAAAATCGTTTTTTCTCCCTCAGGGATAACTAAAATACACCCTACTCCTGATCCTTCATTGGATTTAGATCCGTCAAGGTATAAAGACCAAAATAAAGAATTATCAACAATTTTATTTACAGCATTCTCAACAACAGTAACACATCTTGATCTAACTGTTTGTGAAAAATTTTCTATTTGGGATGTGAAATTGTTTACTGAGAAAGGGGATGGTTGGGTAGTATAATTGCCAAAGAATGATTCAGAAGAGTAATTCCCCAAAATACTATTGTTAAATGCTATTGGTTGATTCCCCTGTTAAAATTATGTGATAGTATGGGTCATATGTTTCTCCCAATTGATTTTTATTTGATTTGGCTTTCCCTTGTAGGGTAGCCACATATGGGACCAATCGGTAGAAATATACCCATGGAGCTTCTCAAACCAATCCCTACTCAAGATTAAACCATAAAACTCAGGTATATCAGCAATTAGGATATCAATTCTTTGAACTACTTGTGGATCAGCCGATAACTTGATAGTCACAGGGTTGATCTCCCCTAAAACCTGGACTTTGGTTCTATCTAACTGTACAATGTGAATTGAAGACTTTTGGGGCTCAATGTTCAGTTTGGAACAAACTAAAGTTGGCATTATATTAGAAGATGACCCTGAGTCAATCAAATAGTTGTGTAGATTTCGATTATAGATCTCGTAGGTTAAGAGGAAAGGGGGGGTATGGGAATGTTATCTGTCTCCAATTAGAATCATATCAGTAGCTTCAACTCTACCAAAAGGTGGTTGTCCTGAATCATTTGCAGCTTCAGCACTGGGAAGAGGCGAAGAAGGAACTGCATTTAATTCCTTAAGAAGCAATTTCTGCTGATGTTTTAATTTGCTAAGTTAAAACATGGTGATGTTTGCCTTAGTCTTCTTCATATCATCAACAATATTGTAATCCATTGAATCTGATACTACCAACGTTTTAGATGTTGAAGGTATATTTGAGGATGATGGTTTGTTTTGAGGTACTGTTGCATCCGACTTCTTTGTGTGTACCTTTTCCTTTGTATTAGTAGTACCTGAACTCATTTTCTTTGAACTTGCCTGGACACGTTCAGGGGCACCTTTACTCCTAGTATTCACAGGAAAAGCTTCTTGTTCATTTTCTGTATCAGAGTTAGGTAATATGAAGTCCCACATTCCATGGCATTCAACAACTTTGTCTTCTTTGAATTCATCGGATGGTGAAATTGTTTCATCTTCTTCTTCCTCTTTAAGATCTGAATCTGCATTAGATATAACATTTGGTGGTTTTGACTCAGGTTTCTTAAAATTCCTATATGGTTTCTTTGTTGAAGTTTCTTCTACTCGTTTTTTAATTTCAACCATTTCATTTGACATCATTTTGAGGACGTTTTGTAGACCCTCCATATCGTATGGATCTTTAGGGTTTTCTTCTTTGAATCATCCTTAAAAGAAACTCTTTTGCATTTCCTATCTTCAAGAGCAACTTTATTTTCCAAAGCGATAATGCATTTTTCCACAGTGAGAGCTTCTATTATGTTTTCGGCTAAAGTTTGTTTCCCAGCCCTATCTACAAAAATGGCTATATTTGAAGGTAGGGTTGTGATATACCACTCGCTTCTGATTTGCTCACTTGGCTTGGAATTGGTAGGGATTTTATTCAAGAGTTTATTGAATCGAGAGTTAAACTCCTTGATAGGTTCTCTAGATTCAATCCTTAGATTTGAAAGATCATTAATCAGTGTCACCAAGGATCTATCATCGCCATATTTGGTAACAAACTGCTCCTGAAATATATTCCTGTTGGTAATGGATCCAGAGGGTAAGGAAAAATACCAAGATCCAGATGATACTTGTAAAGTGTAGGGGAAAAGCCTAACGACAACATCTTCTTCTGTTACTCCTTTTAGAGTAACTGACAACATGAAATTGTTAATGTGTTCCTCAGCCAATGTTCTAGCATCTGGATTAAATTTTGGTAACTACTTCTTAGGATAATCAGGTAATGGATGTAATGGTGCAGGCATAGTGACCGCATCAGGACTATTCCATGGATTCTGAGCCATCTTGGTAGTACCAACGATTGCGGATGGAGTTCCAGGTGTTTGGGGAGGAGTTGATATTGAAGACTAAATAGATTGTGATGTTGAAGTTGGTGATCCCTGCTGAACAACAATATGTAATGGGGGATTGGATGTTTGACTTTTCACTGGAGAGGATGAGATGGAAGATGATGGAGAAAAGGTCTCACTACTAGATCCTTCAGTGTTCTTTTTAGCCTTTTTCCTTTGTGGTAAAGGCAACTCAGCAGGTCCAATGCCAAGTTTTTCGATTTGAATTCTGGTGAGAGGGTGAGGTAGATGGAATTGCGAAGTCTCACTGCCTTGAGATACTTCAGATTTCTAAGGTGATATGGAAAAGCCTTGAAGTTTATGGATGAGAGACTAAACTTCAGGGGACTCAAGACTTAATCGTTCTAAAGTATGGTGGGGTTGAGGAGTGGTAGTTGATCCCTCTTCTTCTCGTTTGGACACTGGTGTTTCAGAATGCAAACGGGAGGTCCGAGGTGAGGTGGAGGGAGATTTGCTCTGAGAATGGTCTATAGATTTTGATTTACTCGCCATTCATAGTTGATGGCCCTCCTTCTAGCGCCAAAAATGTTGATGCCTCAAAAATCGTTGCATCAACATCGGGGGATAACCACCCGGTCTGGACCTTAATACAGCTCCTTTTCTGTTTGGGATGGTGGCTCTGACTAGATATAATGGGACCAGTTTCCCAGTAATGAATAAAAAGGGATGGATGAGTGATTGGTTTTCTAATAAGTGATAATGAATGGATGACTTAATCTAAAAGCGAAAATACAAATGACTATTCTATCCCAGGAAGCTTCTATTCTTAATCACAACGTTTGATGATCTTTGTTCATCAATAGGCATATAGATGACTCTATTCAATAAACATAGACATTCATTCATATAATAATTTCTTTGTTCAAATAGTTGAACAAAGTAATTAATAAAACATTGCTACACTTGTCTTTTTATATTATTGATACATGTATGATTGGAAGAAAAGCACATCGTAAGCATCCAATAGTGGAAAGTATAAAGAATGTTGTTAAAGCACATGCATATATTCAATAATAGCAAGAATGATCAAATAAC
>APFE031670130.1:39635-54896 GCA_000404065.3 Pinus taeda
ACTTCCTTGGCATGGAAGTGTGGCAAAAGGATGGGGAGTTGTTTGTGTCTCAAGGCAAGTATGCCAATGAGATACTTAGGAGATTCCACATGGAGAAGTGCAAGCCCATGCAGACTCCTTTAGTAGGCAACTGGAGGAAGGAGGATGCTACTTCAGGAGTAGTAGAAGCTACTATGTATTGGCAACTTGTGGGTTCAATAATGTACTTAGTGAACACACAACCAGATTTGCGCTATGCAGTGAACTAGCTAGTCAAGCTATGGTTCAGCCAACCAAGATGTTTTGGAAGGAAGCTAAGCCTATTTTTAGATACCTAAGAGGCACATCTCAGTATGGATTATGGTATAGACGGACAGAAGGAGTAAAGCTACAGGGCTTCATGGATGCAGATTGGCAGGGAGTCCATCAGATTGGAAGTGCACATCAAGAGGAATTTTCAACCTTGGTTTAGCTGTAGTTTCTTGGTATAGCATGAAACAAAGGTCGGTTGCACTCAGCTCAGTAGAGGTTGAATACATGGCTGCAAGTCAGGTAGCATGTGAGGCCATTTGGATGCAGAAAACTCTAGTTGGTTTGTTTGATCAGAGGATGGATCCAACTGTGATCTGTTGTGATAATCAGAGTTGT
This sequence comes from Pinus taeda, assembly GCA_000404065.3. Classification (NCBI taxonomy): domain Eukaryota; kingdom Viridiplantae; phylum Streptophyta; class Pinopsida; order Pinales; family Pinaceae; genus Pinus; species Pinus taeda. Next base: position 40,263 of record APFE031670130.1, read on the forward strand.
ATCAAACTCTATGAGAATCCATTGTTTCATGATAGGTCCAAGCACATCGACATTCAGTATCATCATCTCAAAGATTATGTCATGAGGAGGATCATGTTGTTGCAATATATTTCGACCGAGGAGAAAGATGCTGACATTTTAACTAAGGCATTGTCAAAGTGTAAATTCGAGTTCCATAGATACATGATCGAGGTGGCAAATAATCCCTTTCTTGTTGAGAGGGAGTGTTTAAATGTGGCAACAAGAATATTCCAATTTTAATTTTTCCTTGAATTAAAATTGAGAATTAAAATTCGAATTTAGTCTCACCAGCTGCTTGAAAAATAATTAATTAATTCATTTTGAGTTAGTTAGTTGGAGAAATTCAAGCTAGAAATATTTGTGAAGTCATCCATTAGTTATCCCTTAAATTAAGGAGATAAGGATGAGTTGTATTTGAGTTTTAATTAGTTAGCTCAGTTAACTGAGTTAATTCTAGCTAAATTAGTTCCAAACAGTTTGAGGAACTAATTGTGAGTTCAATCAGTTAATGCATGCATGCATGGAACTAGTGTACTCGAGATAACTAAATATTCTCTCATAAATAACTCATGCATGTCAGTTCAGACAAAGACCTAGTTGATATTAAAGGCAGGGACAATGTACTATCAGTTGCAAGAATTTTCCTATAAGAAAATCTCTTGCATGCAGAAGGAATTCATTCCTTGAGATTTGTGTAGTTTTACAATGTGTGAGATCAGTGTCACATAAGGTTACAACTGGAGCACCTAGGGAAAACTGCACAAGGAAATAGGAGGCTTGGAGGGCAAAGGAGAAGGCATATGAGTTGTCTATTCTGTCTATGAGTAGCAGTGAGAATTGAGAGCTGGATAGCTGTGAGAGCTAAAGCTGTGTGTAATCCTGAGGTATTTCCACTTGTATGATAATACAGATAGCTGGGTTTTTAGCTGAGGCTTTCCCAAGAGTATTCTTATGTGTTTCATGTGTATTGATTCTTCTTCTCTATTATATGTGTTGTTTTTGATCTTGCTCAAATCGATTAAGCTTCCACAAGTTTGATTGCAGAAGTAGATTAAGTATTTTTCTTTAGTTATATTGCATAATCAAGTTAATCTACAATGGGAATTTCTACACTCTCCTCTCATACTACAGTGTTTAATTCTCCTAAGGGTCAATGTTCTTAGCTCTTTTTCTCCATAATTCTCGGTCCTAACCTTTTTTTGAACTTGTTACAATCCTTCCCTTGGTGACTCCAGACAACTTGGAGCCTACAAGGAGTTATTTTCCTTGTTTGGTTTTGGTCTGCAGAGTTTGGTACCAGGGTAGCTTCTCCATATGGTTTTAGTTAGGCCATTGAAAGTCACTACTGTTTAAACTTTAAAGTCATTACGCCGCCATCACGTTTCCTCTACCACTTGCTTCCCTTATGGCACCATCTTGTCTGTAGGTCCTTTCAAGTGGGTATTTCAACCACTAGTCACAGCTATTTGTATTGCAGGTTCATTGTTATTATGGCGCCAAGTTTACACACTCCCAGCCATAGAGGAGGCACTTCAAGGTCCTCTTTGACACAACATTGAAGGTTGTTTGGCTAGGAATCAATTGCCAACTACTCTGAAGTGGCACCCCTAGAGGTACGGAAACAAATTCTTCAACTTGAGGCCAAGGAATTCAGAGATCGTGTTTACTTTTCAAACTCATATATTGGAGGCAGTAGCCTCAAGTGGATACCTGATCCGAGAAAGTTTCACAAATGAAGGATCCACTTCCTTCATTTCATCACTCGACATTATCAAATGGAGACTCTTCTTAACTTGGTCATCAGATACAAGCAAGTAGACAACTATAAGCTCTTTGCATGCCATGAAGACATCAAGCGCATTCTAAGAGACACCAAATACAACTTGGATGATATAGTTGTTCAATTGTCTCACATAGAACACTATATAGTTTTAGACTCAAATACTAAGTCGAATGACCTCCAAGAAGGACCTACGGCCATCAATTCTCCAACTCAAACCTCCCCTCAAGCCAACTCTACTGCCACATCACCAGTCATAATCCTAGACTAAAGAGTCCAATTAGAGATTGGGTTGCTGGCCTATTAAAGGAAAATTAGGCTACTTTTGGGATTGGTCAACCTTTTTGTCTTTATTTATATATATGCATATATAACTTTTCTTATTCTAGTTTATAATAACATATTTGTTTAAGTTTCTAGTAGCAAGACTGAATAAGCTCAATACGAGTCTTTTGATCTACTATATTTTTGTTTTTAATAATTCAAAGTATATCCACCCACAAAATTGTCCTGGAAAACACTGGGAAAATAATTGAAATGTAATATTTTATAGAAATGTAAACTATTCTTCTATTAGATTAATGGACATATATTAATGAATTTACTAAAAAACAAATGAACATCTATTTATCAATTTACTAAAAAAAACGCCTTATGTAATGCACTTTTATAATATTATGTTGTTATTCATTTCTTTTTGCTTGTATATGCAGATTGGGCATAATGTATGAATATTAATATTTTATGCATGGTTTGATAAATGGGATATTTATTAGTCCCTGCCATCTGGCAATGGTCAGGGACTATAGGAATCGATATCGCGATGTTTAACATTAATTGAGCTGCTTGTTCGAGTTCCTTATCACTTATAATCAAAGTTTTTAGTCACATATGGTTTCACCATGTTATTTGGCCTCTTCCCGAGGAAAACTGAGGCAAACCATATCTTATTTGCTTTTTAAAGGTATTATATTAATCGTATAAGTTCACAGCCTAGACTAATGTTAGCATTAGTCTCCAGTGTTAAATGTTATGGTAATTAGGTAATTGGCTATCCATATAGCTCGACTATGCCATATAGCTTGGCTATGCCACGTGCACACCATGCACCTGCACACCATGCATTGCTCTGTCTAACTTCCACCTAGACAACATGCATTTCCAGTTTCGTGTAATGCTCAACGGCCTTCACTTTTGTTGTTCTTCAGTCTTATTCAGGTGGATATGTTTCAGGCAGCGGCTTCTTCATGTGCCCACGCTTCAGGCAATTAAATCAGGAACTATGGTTTACTTTTCCTGTTCTTTAGTCTTCCTCTTCTTCATTCAGAAGAACAGTCTTCCTGTCTTCTTGTTCTTCAATCAGGCTTCTTCAAGTGCCCAGGCTGGCTTCAATTGAATCATCGTGAACTGGAGACGATGAACTTTACGGCGGGCTTGCTGCTTGCTCGCTGGCTGGCTTTGCGGGTTTTACAAACATGGATGGCTGTTGGGAGAATGAAACCAGGCTGGTCTAATCACCCGGGGCTGGGAGGAGATGAAATGAAATGAGATGGGTAATAACCGGCTGGTTAGCTGGCTGGGTTATAGCTTGAGGCATGGTTAGCTTGATGGCGGGTCTCGCTTGCTTGCTGCTTGTCGAAGGTAGAGATCTTGCTATCCATCCTTCCTGTTCTTCATTCAGGCTTCTTCAAGTGCCCAGGCTAGCTTCAATTGAATCAAGAAATATTTTCACGGAAATCGACCTACTTCATCTTCACAACCGGAACTTACAGAAGATTAAAAAATACCACTGTCAAGAAAATCAATCTACTGTCACAGACAACGTAAAATTAATCACTGAAATGAACAGATTAGATACTTGTATGAGTTTTCTTGTTCTTATGTGTAACAAATTTAGTGCACTCAAGGCTTTTGTTTTATCCCTTCTGTAAATTTTGAAATTTCTTTTCAGGAAACCCGGGACTTGCTCCAAGTTGCATGGATTTGTGCAGCGTCTCAAAGGAAAGCAGCGTCGATTTCGAGGAAATCTGTCTGGAAAGCGTGTTGATTTTACTGGACGGATTGTGATTTCCCCTGATCCTAATCTCAAAGTTACTGAGGTTAGTTTCAAGCAAGGACATATATTAATTAACTGAAGGATGATATTTTTTGGTATCCTATGAAATCGGCATAGCTAAAATTATGGTATTTCCATTTTGACAATGGGTTTTACATGTAGCTGTGCCAATGTTGATGGCAATGGTCTTGACATATCCTGAAAAGGAGTTTTAAAAGCGTTTGGAAAACCCTGTAGCCTAAGATTCCATTGCAGGTAAGGTCTTAGAATGCAGGATTCGATGCAACCCTTCAGTAAGACTCGACAATAATTGCAACTCATCCTCATTATATCTTCTCATATGACAAACAGGCAGAGAATGAATAAGAATATTGTGTTCACAATATGTGCACACAGGATTTGGCAATCTGATATATAAGAAGGGAAAAGAAATTTCATGCATTCTGAGTTCATAAATTATTCTTTTCTTATCTGATCTTTCTTTCATGGTAATCTCGAGAGATATCTATTTGTAAGCATCGATAAACTTATTTCAAATTTTGCCCTAGATTATTTTTAAAGCCAGGTTTTGAGCCAAAAACGTGAAACAGAACGCAAATGGTAATGCATAAACAACTAAAGTTAATGCATGAACAACCATTTTGATAGAAAGATGTATAATCACTTACAAATATGATAAAACTCTCACGGAGGCTATGCAGATTGAAGTTCTGATCTTGGCACCTGTACAGATACTTTGTTAACCTGCACTGTAGGGTCTTAGTAACAACAATGAACAACCATTTTGATAGAAAGATGTATAATCACTTACAAATATGATAGAACTCTCACGAAGGCTATGCAGGTTGAAGTTCTGATCCTGTCACCTGTACAGATACTTTGTTAACCTGCACTGTAGGGTCTTAGTAACAACAAAAATTCAACTTACATTCAGTGCTCCATCAAACAAACAATATTGAGCTGCTTGCCAAGCAATATTGATTTGTTTAATATAATCACTTACAAATATGATAGAACTCTCACAGAGGCTATGCAGATTGAAGTTCTGATCCTGTCACCTGTACAGATACTCTGTTAACCTACACTGTAGGGTCTTAGTAACAACAAAAATTCAACTTACATTCAGTGCTCCACCAAACAAACAATATTGAGCTGCTTGCCAAAGCAATATTGAGTTGTTTCATAGCCGCGTTGATATGCTTCCATCTGTAATGGACACATGCCAAGAAGATGTCTCAACAATTGTTGATATGCTTGCACGTGGAATGCCAATTTGTTATGTACCCACATGATGGAGCTTGATAATGATGAACAAATAGATCCTCTTGGCACATTGGCGGAATTTCTGGAATTGGTTTTTCTTTTTCACCACGAAAGCTTTCTAATTCAACTTTGTCTGGAAGAAAAAGAAGGCACACTGGTCGAAAGGAAAGGCACATTGGGTGGAATTTCATAGTCTTTTGCTTCTGCTTTGAACGAGAAATATCCTCCCTAGCTTTCCTATGTTCTTTTACGATGCGCGTGCTTTCCTGAGAATGACGACTGCTACATCCTTGGCAAATTCCCTGTGAAAAACAATGCGTGTAGGGCGTGGGGTGAGACAATATGTTTAAAATGATGTTTCTGTACATTTGTTAGTTGCATATTTCTAGGGTGACGGATGTCCCTGGGCCAGTAAAGTTATCATAATTCATAGCCAACGTGCATACTACTATGGTTTTCGGCTGGAGTATCAGGGAAGGCATCTGTTGATCTCCTTCCAAGAAAGGTGTCACAAGACATTCCTTCCAAGAAAGGTGTCGCAAGACATTGATATTCCAACGACACATTTTCGAAGTGCTCCAAACTCACATACCAATTTCCGTAGAATGCATGTATTTATACCAATTTCCTAGCTAGTAGTTTTTGTTAATATATAATTTGATCATGGTTCTAAATTGTGTGTAAAACTAAGGTTATTTTAAGGGTTTGTTTGTTTATTTCAGACATATGGCTTGTCCGAAGCCATTCTATCTCCAACTACAGTTTTGCATATTTTTTCTTTTTGCTATGTAACCGTGTTTTCTTTTTGCTATGTAACCGTGTTTGTTGATATATAATTTAATCATGGTTCTAAATTGTGTGTAAAACTAAGGTTCCTTTAAGGGTTTGTTTGTTTATTTCGGACATATAGCTTGTCCGAAGCCATTCTATCTCCAACTAAAGTTTTGCATACAATTTTGCATATTTTTTCTTTTTGCTATGTAATCGTGGCTAGCATGAGTCTTGTAACACTCAACTTTTGTGTAGATGAGTCTTGTATCTAGTTTTCTTCCTGCCCCAGGCAGGGACTAGCTGCGGTGCAACTCCTCTTGTTTGTAACATGTTTTTCAATAATGTTTTTCACAAATATGTTTATGAGATAATTAGAAGGCGAAAATGCATATAGTTATATGTACGTATTTTATGATCATAAAAGTGTCTTTTATACTTATAAAATGAGAGAGTGTAAATATACAATAGGGCGTTTAAAAAGTATTTTTATGATTTAAAATAAATGTTTAGTTATTTTATTAATTTATTGATATTTAAGAATTCAAAATAATTTCGAGTTGTATTAAAAGAGTAAAACATTAAAACTTCCATAGTCAAAGATGTGGAATTTTGGAATTTGTAGAAATTTGAGGTTATTAAGACCTTTTTTAGTGTATTTTATCATTTTGATAAATTTTTAGTAGTCATTATTTTTCGTCAAAAAGATGTGAAAATTTGAGAATTCCATTTGAATCTATTATTGCAGTAATTGATTAAACTTTTAATATTTTTTAATTATTTAAACAAATTATTTATTGTTCCCTACAACAAATGTCAAAGTTAATACAATTGCAGCTTTTATTTAATTAATTAATTTTCCCAAAACAAGAACAAAATAATAGAGAAATATTCACACAAGTGACAGTATTTTTTGGACAAATGTCCCCGAAAAGACCCAATGCGCGAAAATCGATGTATCAACTCTGAGGGCTTTTATTATTATGTAGTAGTTTCTAAATACAACTATGGATGCCCTTCTAGGAATCCAGTTACAGAGAAAATAAATTGGCAGCAAAACTTAATGAGATTAACTCATTCTATCCGACAGTTCTGGTTGTTCTGACAACTAAACCAATTGTCCCTTGTTATCTTTGCACTGGCCCTGTGTAGGCCCTGCGTCAGCCTCAACAGGCTTTGCATCAACCCAAATGGGTAACATCTACCCTTTGGAGCAGTTTCCATCCCTCCCAACTCAAAAATCTCAGCTCCCTGGCAGATTTCGGATTTCTGCAATGGAAGACTACGTTGCTTTTGTGTGAGCCCTTCTGGCCTAGTGTCAACACCTCTTGGGTCTGCGCTGCCTCCTCCTGGTGTCTCTCTTTCTCTCTATTGCTAATCCTAGGTCCTAGAGAAGATACTCCAACCCAACTATTTATGCCCCTCACTGCAAAAGCTCATTATCGAAAATCTCCTGGCAGCTCCTCTGCTTCAGAAAATCGGTTCTTTGAACTTTCTTTCTGTGCTTTCCAAATGACCTTCAAACTCCCTTAAATAATCTTCTCGTTGACATTCAATGACCGAGATTAAAAGCTAATCAATGGCTAAGATCATTTTAGCTTGATCCTCATCTTCTTCTAGAAGTTATACCCACAATTATATTAATACCCATTAATATTTTTAATTTCCTAAGTTTAGACTTAGGGGCCCACTAAAAAATATTAATTATTTTAATAAAAATTGTTTCTGGGTGGAATTTCCCAAAACACTTTCTAAGTTCTTTGGAATACATGTGTCCAAGCCTCCCTGCAAAATGTGAGGCATAGAGCACATCCGATGCTACCCCAAATCAACACTCCCTCTTAGCAAGGAATGTACTCTAACAATATATGTTGTTGCATACTGCTTTGAATTTGAAGCATTGTCCTTTACGCTGCTGATGTTTCACATGTTGTCTGCCAACTACTGTGATGCTTTTGTAGTTGTATTTCTGTTGAAACTGCCACTGCCAACATTACTTCCATACTACAACTCCCTCTCAAGTGTTGCATCTATGCTCCTACTAGCGTTGCCACTGCACTGCACACTGTTGTTGTTGCAACAGAAAAACATCCAAAATTACTGAACTAACTATGTTTAGTATGATACCACATGAATGTTGAAGCTTGACGGCTGCTAGTCACTGTGCTGACCCTCTGAATCTACTGCGTTGCTGCTAACCTCTGCTCTATGTAGAAAATATGGTGATAGGTTAACTCGATAGTGCAATATAAATCAAAGAAGAATACTATAACCTACTTCTACTATCAATTTGTGGAAGCTTAAAGATCAAGTTGAACAATATAACAAGAAGAAGAAGAATCAATGGCACAATACACATGAAAATACATTGGGGAAAGTCTCAGATAAAAACTCCACGCTATTGTATTATCATATATGGTGGAAATACATAGGAATTATACAAAGCCTTAGCTCTCATAGCTAGCTAGCTCTCAGTATAATCCTCATAGATGCTCATAGGAAATCTTGGTTTCTCTCCAGCCTTCCTCTCTACCCTCAAAGCTCCTATTTCCTTGTGCTATTCCTTGTGGATGATTAGCCTATTACCATGTGGAAAAACAAACCTTCAAAACTACGAAATCCTCAAGGATGAATCCTTAATTGCATGCATGACTTTTCTCCATGAGAAAACACATGCAACTGATAGTACATTTTCCTTGAACATTAATCTCAACTGGGTCTTTCTCAGAATAGACATGCATGAGTTTCTGATGAGGGAATCTTCAGTTAACTGGAGTAGCACTATTTGAGTGCATTAATGCATCAATTGACTGTTAACTCACTATTAGTTCCTCAAACAATTTGGAACTAATTCAACTAGACTTAACTTAGTAAACTAAGTTAACTAATTACAACTCAAATATAACTCAATCTATCTCTTTAATTTAAGGGATAACTCTTGCAAGACTTCAGAAAGACTTCTAACTTAAATTTCTCCAACTAATTAATTTAAAATAAATTAATTAATTATTCCCAAGTAGCTGTTAAGACTAAATTCGATTTTAGTTCACAATTTAATTCAAGGACAAATTAAATTGGAATATTCTTGTTGCCATATTTCAACACTATGTGCCATCTACACTGCTGCTAACCCTGCTTTGCGTTGTTCAGTCTCTAGCGCTCCTAGCCACTGCAACTGTCTCTCTGACACTCCTTGGCACCATCCAACACTAGTTCATCCTGCTACTTTGGATGTAGGCTCCCGTAGCAAGGAAATAATCCTAGATGTGGGCTCCTCAAATATCCTTCCCATTTGTATCTCTTTCGAACTACATCTCACCACACCTCCCTCCTAGAGATGTAGCTTCCATATCTGCCATGAAATGTTGAAAATCTCCTCTCTCCTCTGCATTGTTGCTCGGCTAGCCTACACACTCTCTGCTAGAGCTAGTAAAACTGTTGCCCCTTGTTGTTGCTTAGCTCTAGAGAATTTGAATTCCTTGGCTAGGAATTCTCTGAGGAAGAAATTCCCTCGACCATGCTTCTCCTCTTTCTTCTAACGATTTTCTACCTAGCAAAACTACCTGCAAGAAAAATTGCAATCCCCCCAGCTCTCCTCATGTCAAGGATTCTGCATTTCTCCCTCTGCCCTGACAAAAACTCGATCTGGAAGCCCTTCTCTCCATTGACTCACTTGGAGAGAGACTGCCTCAAAATTTGAACCCTTCGGCTAAGAATTGTGCAACCCTCTGGGGTTTCAAATTTCTGCCAACTGCAGCTTTTAGATCTCCCTCCTTTTCTCAGCGCTGGGTTCTTTGGAACTACTCTTCTTGTTCCACCCACAGCTCTGATACCATGTGAAATTCGATAATCCCACCAGAATCTACTACTGCAACAACTGATTAAACTTCTCTTATTTGTTAATTAATGAAACAAATTAATTGTCGTATCCTACATCAAATATCGAAGCTAATACAACTACAACCTTCACTTAATTAATTAATTTTCCCAAAACAAGAACAAAACAATAGATAAATATTCACACAAGTGATACAATACATTTTGGACAAATGCCCGTGGAAAACCCCTATGTGGGAAAATCGGTGCAACAACTCTGAGGGTTTTTATTACTATGCAGTAGTTTCTGAATACAACCCTGGATGCCCTTCCAACAGTTTAGCTATAGAGAAAATAAATTGGTAGAAAAAATCAGTGAGATTACCTCACTTTATCCGGCAGTTGCAGCAGCTAAACTAATTGTCCTCGGCTATCTCTGCGCTGGCCCTATGTCAGCTTCAAGAGGCTTTGCATCAGGCCAATTGGGAAACGTCTGCCCTCTAGAGCATTTTTCAGCTCTCCCGGCTCAGAAATCTTAGCTCCCTGACAAATTTTGGATTTCCGCACTAGAAGACTGTGATGCTTTTGTGTGTGCCCTTCTGGCTCTGCGCCAACTCTGGTGAGCCCTTGTTGCCCAACATCAACCCCTCTTTGGTTTGTGCAGCATCCTCCTGGTGTCTCTCTGCCTCTTTGTTGTTGACCCTATGTCCTGGAGAAGATAACCCAACCTAACTATCCCTGCCCCTCACTACAAAATCTCACTATAGAAAATCTCCCGGCAACTGCTCTGCTTCAGAAAATCAATTCCCTGAACTCTCTCTGTGTGTTTTCCAAATGACCCTAAAGCTCCCTTAAATAATCTTCTTATTCAAATTAAATGGTCGAGATTAAAATCTAATCAATGGCTAAGATCATTTTAGCTTGATCCTCACCGTCTTCTAGAAGCTATACACATAATTGATTAATACCCATTAGTATTTTTAATTTCTTAAGTTTTAGGGCCCATTAAAAATTATTAATTATTTTAATAAAATTGTTTCTGCATGGAATTTCCCAAAACACTTTTTGGGTTCTTTGGAATACATTTGTCCAAGACTCCCTGCAAAATTTGAGGCCTAGAGCACATCCTATGTTACCCAAAATCAAGAAAAGAGTCTTTAGACAAAGCTTATGATGTTAGAAAGGCAATGGTCTAATTATCTTTATAGGTTCAAGTAGTAGTGAATTTCCATTTAATCATAAGTTACACATTTGGAGCCAGTGAAGTATGGGAATTCCACATAGACTTTTAGAAACATTATGATTAGTTCATGAGGGTTCTAAAATACTAAAACTAAGCCTAATTTAAGCTATCAAAAACCTAGCCAAAGGAGGGAAACATGTTAACTTTCTTTAGCACTCATTGTTGTTCCATAATAATATGAGAAAAGAACACATATGAGAGAGAGAAATAAAGAGAGGAGAGAGAGAGAGAGAGAGAGAATCATACTGTAGAGGGATATAGAAGGCGATAGTGCCTCATAGCTTTACATGAATCTTGAATATATTTGTGATGTGTATTGTGATCTCCACAATATAAGAAAACAAAAGACACAATCTTTCATTTCGTGTTGATTTTCCTCCATCTATTTTCTATGGTAAATTTTGTGTTATAATATATTGCCTTTAGTAGTGTACTTTTATTCCATCTCTCAAAAGTTGAGGAATTTGGTTAGTGTGTTTTATCTCATGTTTAAATATTAAAAAATAGAAAAAGAAAAAAAATGTTTAACCATCGTCTCATTGTAGTCATTGCAATGCAATAGATCTATTTTGGTGAGTTAACCATTATAATATCCATGGTGGTTTATGGATCATATTGATATTATCACATTTTTATTTAAGCAATTTTATAGTTCGAGCATAGTCAATGCTTAGCTGACTAATAAATTCTAAGCTTGTGGGAAATATGTACGTTATGGATAATAAGATCGACATAAGTAAGGTTAAGAAGAAATTGTGCTCTATAGAATGGAAGATGAACATCAAAAAGGACCCATCGATGAAAGTGAAAGGATATTTACAAGGTTGGAATCTCAAGTAGCTAGCCTTTATAAGAGTATATCCATAATCATGAATCATCTTAAGAAACATATTGGGCCCTTTTATAGCTATCCAAATATCATTATAACCATGAATATCATGAGGAGTGGATGTAATACCCTAGTTTTGATCCTAGAATGAATATGTAAGTTTGTAAATTATGAAAGGTTAGAGAATATAGCAACATGATAGTTTGTGAATAGTATTATTAATAGTATACATGACCAGCTACAAATGGATAAGGAGAAGAGTTATAGAGGGCTACTATTCCATCCATGCGGGGGATGTGGTGTAGTAGCTAGAGAGGATAGACCAAAGGTTATTATACTTTATTAAACCCATATTTGAATTTGTTGGAGAAAGAAGTTGCATGAGCTTCTTGTATCAGATGCCATATTTTAATCCTATTTTTGGATGGTTTGAGGGAATCCTCATTCATGCTTGCTCTAGATTTTGTGACATGAAAGTTATATATGAAAGAGAGCTATTTCTAGTTGGTCATGTGTTAGACTTGGTTATTGTACAACATGTGAGGATGCTTGACTGCATGGATGCATTGAATTATTGAGGAATTTTTCCATGCTTGAGAATCTTTGGAGCTTCCAACCTTGATATTTTCTTACTAGTAGTAATTAATCTCGAGATGGAAATGGAATAGCTTGAGGGATTGCATTGTAAAGAAGGGAATTCATTTCTTTGGGTTGTATAGGTTGAATGGGAAAGAGAGTTAGAAGTTGAAATGGTTATGTGACTAGTTAAAAAAACTACAACAACATGGGATTGTTGTGTGACTGAGTAAATTCAGATAAGATGAAAATTTAGACTGCGTGTATGACAATAGAGTTAGCTTAGGAACTTTTCCTTGTGGATTCATAGCCTCAACTTGGGGGTGAATTTTTGTTTAGAGATTTGGAGTAGTAGAGTCTATGGTTGAGTGGAACGTCTAATGCCTACAACTAGCCAATGTAATCTTTTGATAAGGTAATTGTTGAATATTACATTGAATCATGCTATGTTTACTCTATTTCATCTTGTTATTTATGTTATGTATATATGTTAATGTTATGCATTGTGTGGTGAACACTATATTTCATGGTTAATGCATATATTCTTGATGGTTTGCATGAGTTTCATTTCCAATGCATCTTTTCTTGAATCATGTAAATTGTGTCTAAGCTTGAAAACCAATTCAAGGACTTGGTTTGTTGATGCACCCTACGATTTGGGTATGCTTAGTTGATATCAGAAAGGAATTTTTATTGTAATGTGGCTATGCCTAGAGTTGGGTAAGTTATAGTTGAGGAAATAAAAGGAAGAACTAAGGATCAAAATAGGGGGCTTTAGTAATTAATATTCCAAGCACTCATTTAAATTTCAAACGAAGGTCAAAATTAATACCCATGAAGAGTCTGTAGGGGTCAACTAGATTGGTGATCGCCGTGATATAAAGTCTCTATGAATTATACGGTTCAAGGTTTAAATCCCCCTGACTAGCCATGTGGGCCATGCATTGGGATGCACATGGGTTCACCTAAAGGTATAATGGTAATAGTAAAAAATCGACATCGTGGCATAGAAGTACAATCTTGGACTAGTTGGTGATTCCTCTAGGTACCAAAAAAAATACCAATGAAGGTGAGGTAAATGTTGAAACATTAGATATAACAATTAGAAGTATACTTCAATGTGCATAATATACAAGAAAAGAAAACAACAATTTTTCCCTAACTAAAGCTAGAATGCCATGTAACAAATTGGTGGGTAAGTTACAGTAAGGAGCTTAGACTAGAGGGAGAACCATCGATACCCAAGAGGGAGGTATTTAAGGACCTTGTCATGCCATAGTTTTTTCCTAGTAGGAATGAATATTACTATAGGATTTGGTCAACTTATTACTAATAATAACAATGATAAAGTGTACATGAGTACACGACATAGTTACAAAAGATATCCATTTAATTAGGGATACGTCCCAAGAACCAAAACATGGTTAGCAAATACCTTGACGGTCTACACAATCATATAATAATGCAAGTTGTGTTTTTTTAATATCGGGTCCATATATGAGACCTCTCTGAGGGCCTAGTATATTGGATTTGATACGGATAAGGGGAAACCAAGTGGTTTGAAGCAATTAGAACATCATGGAGCTTCCAATAAGGGTGTGAATAAGAAGGGGAAAAGGAAAATAAGAAAATTTCTTCCACTGCACATGAATGCAAGCACTCTAAGAACATTATTACCATTACAGCATTGATAGTCTTAGTGAAGAGAAATATTGGACAACAATGTATCTAAAGATAAATCCTAATAACCAAAAACAAGAGAAATCCAAGAATAATAATCTTCTTTTTAAAGTGGGAAAGGATTTTGCAAGCATCTTAAACGTGGATGAAAATATTATGTGCACAATAATGTAGATGGATAAACTTGAGCAGCCTCCATCACAAATAGGAGAAGGACTCGATGAAGCTATTTCATGTTAAGATTGTTGTGTGTGGAGCCTGATTATCTTCTGTATTCAAAGGTTTAAGCCAGATGTATACCCCAGGAAGACTGTACACCCTTCCACGCGAGGGGGTGCGGGGGGGACTTGTCCCCCCCACGGGGGTCCGGGGGCCAGCGGTCCCTCGGCGGGGATTTAGGGGCAGCGCCCCTATTGGTACCATCCCATGACCTCCATTTTCCTCCTAAAACATATCATTTGCCTACTTCTTTCCATCATATATCTCTTAGATCCCTTGAAAATTGATTAGTTAATAGTCCTATAGTTATTAAAATGCATTAAAATGATTTAGGAGTTTTATGTTACAGGAATTAGGAAATTTTTGGTAAAATGGCTAAACAG
>APFE031670130.1:65089-76258 GCA_000404065.3 Pinus taeda
GAAGTCCTGTGACCTACCATCATAACCACTTAGCTAATAATCCTTTATGTCTATATACTTTAGACGCATGCCTCTAAGTCTACGCATCCTGGTCGATAATAAATATAGCCTAGTCTAGCACCTTAGACAGGACACTACAGCCCCCGAAGCTAAAAATAGATGTAAAATTGCCTTGTAAAGTCTATTAATTTCTACTCAATCTGGGCCATTCATTAGGCAGATGATCTGACGGTAGAAGTTATGTTTAATTTAGGGTTTCTTGCCCTAGAAGGAAACCCCTCACTATATATGAGGGAATTGTAATGCATCTATGTAGATTTGTATTCTGAGTGAGGAAGAGAGAGGAGATTGAGAGCGAACAGGGAGTTACAACGGATCTGCTCTAGGTTGTATCTCTTCAGTTTGCTAGATAATATAATAAAAGAAGGACTAACTGTTTCTCCTTGGACATAGCCTAAATTGGGTGAACCATGTATATCTGTGTCTCTCTTGTTTTATGCATTTTCTGTTTTTATATTTCTGCAATATTTTATGTGTTCCATTGCTCTGTAATATATAATTTTCTAACAAATCGTATCAAAGCTGAAGGTCTATTTGGCTGATAAACTCATAGGAGAGAAGGGTTCCTGGTTCGAGTGGCAGAAATGGCAGAAGATGGTAGGTTTAGGGTCGAAAAATTCAACAGCCAAAACTACTAGCTGTGGAAGATGTAGATGGAAGATTATCTGTATCAGAGAGATTTGTACCTCCCGTTGAGAGGAAAGACAAAGAAACTAATGAGTATGCCAAACACAGAATGGGATATTCTCGATAGAAATGCACTTGGAACAATACGGTTGTGCCTAGCAGCGTCAGTAGCATTTAATATTTCAAAGGAAATGACAATAGAGGGTTTAATGTCGGCATTAGCCAAACTATATGAAAAACCCTCGGTGTCAAATAAGGTATTTCTTATGAAGCGCTTATTTAATATGAAGATGTCAGAGGGTGGATTGGTTACTAATTATTTAAATGATTTTAATACAGTTACAAGTCAGTTAAGTTCTGTAGGGGTAAATTTTGATGATGAAGTTAGGGCTCTGTTATTTCTATGCTCATTGCCAGAAAGTTGGAATGGTTTAGTTATGGCCATTAGTAACTCTGTCTCTGGATTTAGTACTTTAAAGTTTGATGATGTTGTTAGTGAAATCCTTAGCGAAGAAATGCGACATAAAAGCTCCGATGAGACATGAGGTAATGCTTTGACTTCAGAGACTAGGGGAAGAAAAATGGAAAGAGGAAAGAGCCCAAGATATCGCAGTAAGTCAAGAAAAGGCAAATCCAAGTCCAGATCAGGGATAGTGTGCTGGAAATGCGGGAAGAAAGGACACTTGAAGAAAGATTGCAAGTCTCGGAAGGGAAAAGGAGGCACGCAACAAGAAACTAATCATGAAGCGAATGTAACAGGTAATGTGTTGCAAGATGCTTTAATTCTTTCATTAGAAAATATTATTGATACCTGGGTGGTAGATTCAGGGGCCTCATTCCATGCCACACCTGATAAGAAACATTTTCATGATTATGTTCAAGGAGATTTTGGATAGGTTCAATTGGGTGATGATAAACCCTGTAAAATTGTTGGAATGGGTATAGTTTTCATAAAACAGCAGAATGGAAATCAATGGCTATTGGAGAAGGTAAGGCATGTTCCAGATCTGAAAAAAAATCTGATTTCAACAAGGAAATTGGGAGGTGAAGGTTGCATAACTACTTTCACAGATAAAACTTGGAAGGTCACTAAAGGATCCCTGGTAATAGCGAAAGGAGGAAAGGTTGGTACAATGTATTTATGAAATGGTATTTCTAATTCTATTAATGCTTTAACCTCTACAGGAGAAGATGGGGCATTGTGGCATCATAGACTCGAGCACATGAGTGAGACGGGGATGCAGATTCTTCACTCAAGAAATTTTTTGCCAGCTTTGAAGCATGTTGATTTAAAATTCTGTAAGAATTGTGTTTATGGAAAACAGAAGAGAGTCAAATTCCTTAGAGTTAGGAAAGAAAAGAAGAGCGAAAAATTAGAGCTTGTGCATACAGATGAATGGGGACCTGCTTAGGTATCATCTCTTGGTGGCTCTTGTTATTATGTTACTTTTATTAGTGATGCAACCAAAAAAACCTAGATTTATTATATTCGAAATAAATTTGATGTATTTGATACTTTCAAGAAATGGAAAGCTTTGGTTGAAAATGAGACAGGAAAAAGGTTGAAGTGTCTTAGATCAAACAATGGAGGTGAATATTGTAGTAAAGAGTTTGATAGGTATTGTTCAGAGAATGGAATTCGTAGAGAGAAGACAGTTCCAGGAACACCACAAGAAAATGGTGTGTCAGAAAGGATGAACAGGACAATCATGGAGCGTGCAAGGTGCATGAGATTGCATGCACGATTGCCTTTACAATTTTGGGCAGATGTTGTAGATATTGTTGTTTATCTACTAAACAGAGGGCCTTCAAGTTCCTTGGATGGTGGAATTCTAGAGGAGGCATGGACAGGTAAAAAGGTAAACTACTCTTTTTTAAAGACTTTTGGTTGCGAAGCCTTTGTCCACATTAACAAAGAAAATAGAACAAAGCTTAAGGCAAAATCAAAGAAATGTACCTTTATTGGATAAAGTGTTAATGATTTTGGCTATCGCTTATATGATTATGAAAATCACAAAATCATTAGGAGCAAAGATGTCATATTCAATGAAAAGGTTTTCTATAAGGATCAACTGCAGGAAAATAAACAAGAAAAAGAAAATAGAGAATACACAGTGCTTGACGAGATCACAGAAAAAGTGATGGTGCCTAAAAATCATAATGATCAATAGCCAGAACAACAACCACAACAACAATAAGCACTTCAGACACCTGAAAGTGGTGTTAGAAGGTCTACAAGGATAAGAAGACCCCCTGAACGATACTCTCCTTCATTATATTATGTATTTTGACTAATTATGGTGAATCGAAATGTTATGAAGAAGCAGTGCAGGTGAAAAACAAGAAGAAGTGGGAGCAAGCCATGAAAGAATAGATGGACTCCTTAGCACATAACTAGACTTGGGACTTAGTTAGGTTGCCTGCAGGTAAAACAACATTACAGAATAAATGAGTTTACAGGTTGAAGGAAGAAGATGGAGTCAAACAGTGGTACAATGGTAGACTTATGGTGAAGGGGTTTGCATAGAAGAAAGGTATTGATTTTGATGAAATATTTTCTCGTGTTGTGAAAATGACTTCAATCAGAACTATTCTAAGTCTAGTAGCAACTGAAGATTTGCATCTTGAGCAGTTAGATGTAAGGCAACCTTTCTCCATGGGGATTTGGAGGAAGAGATATATATGCAGCAGCCACAAGGATATGAGGTAAAAGGGAAGGAGAAACTAGTGTGCAGGTTGAAGAAGAGTTTGTATGGCTTAAAACAGGCTCCAAGGCAGTGGTATCTAAAATTTGACAGGTTTATGTTTGAACAAGGTTATACTAGGTGTCACTCTGATCATTGTGTTTATCTAAAAAGGAAAAATGATGGCAACCATATTATATTGTTATTGCATGTAGATGACATGCTTGTTGTAGGTTCTAACATGCAGGAAATAAATGTGCTCAAAAGGAAATTGGCAAACTCATTTGCAATGAAGGATTTGGGTTGTGCAAAACAAATCCTTGGTATGAGAATAACTAGAGACAGGAAGAATCGCAAATTAACATTGTCTCAAAATGAGTACATAGAAAAGGTGTTGAAAAGGTTTAATATGCAGAATGCAAAACCAGTTGGTATACCTTTGGCTATCCATTTCAAATTAAGTAAGGAGGCATGTCCCAAGACTCAGAAATAAATGGCTCACATGTCTAAAGTTCCATATGCATCAACAATTGGAAGCTTAATGTATGCAATGGTCTGCACAAGGCCTGATATTGCACATGCGATGGGATTTGTAAGAAAGTACATGAAAAATATAGGAAAAGAACAATGGATGGCGATAAAGTGGATTCTCAGGTATTTGAGAGGTACCACAAATCAAGCATTATGCTTTGGTGGTTCAAACATTTCTCTACAAGGATATGTTGATGCAAATATGGCGGGTGATAGATATAACAGGAGGAGCACTACATGATATGTATTAACTGTAGGTGGAACAACTATCAGTTGGGTTTCAAAAATCCAAAGTTTTGTTGCACTTTCAACAATAGAAACAGAGTATGTTGTTGCTACAGAGGATAGTAAATAAATGATTTGGTTACAAAGGTTTCTGGATGAATTGGGTAAAAAGCTGGAGTTGGGCAGGTTATAAGTAACAGCCAGAGTGCCATACATCTTGCAAAGAACTCTGCATTTCATTCCAAGACTAAACATATACAGCTCAAGTACCATTTCATACGGTCAGCATTGGAAGATGGATAGTTGAAGCTGGAAAAGATACACACTAACCAGAATCCTGCAGATATGTTAACAAAAGTTGTAACTAGGGAGAAACTGAGAATCTGCTTAGTTTCAATTGGTCTTCATATATGATTAAGAAGATGAGAAACAACCAGGTCCAAAGTGGAGTCATTGTCTAGCAAATGAAGTGGCAGTGGAGTTGCTATAATCAGTATCCAAGTGGGAGATTGTTGGGTGTGGAGCCTGATTATCTTATGTATTCAAAGGTTTCAGTCAGATATATACCCCAGGAAGACTGTACACCCGTCCACGCGGGGGGGTGCGGGGAGGACTTGTCCCCCCCGCGGGGGTCCGAGGGGGGTTAATCCCCCCCAGCTGGGGGTTTCTAAGGGCCAGCTGTCCCCCAACGGGGGCTCGGGGGCAACGCCCCTAAAGCTAAAAATAGATGTAAAATTGCCTTGTAAAAGTCTAGTAATTTCTAGTCAATTTGGGTCATTCATTAGGCGGATGATCTGATGGTAGAAGTTATGTTTAATTTAGGGTTTTTTTGCCCTAGAAGGAAACCCCTCACTATATATGAGGGAGTTGTATTGCATCTATGTATATTTGTATTATGAGTGAGGAAGAGAGAGGGGATTGAAATTGAAGAGGGAGTTACAGCGAATTTGTTGTAGGTTGTATCTCTTCAGTTTGATGGATAATATAATAAAAGAAGGACAGGTTGTTTCTCCGTGGACATAACCCAAACTGCGTGAACGACATATATCTATTTCTCTTTTTTTATGCATTTTCTGTGTTTATATTTCTGCAATATTTTATGTGTTCCATTGCTCTGTAATATATAATTTTCTAACAAAGATTTAGGTTAAGAAGAACAAGGTAGATGTTCTTTTTGATTTTTTTCATAAGCTAACTTTATTACATAGTACCTAGTAAGTAAGATTCGTCTAGAGATGCATGACTTCCCTCATCCATATCCTTTGGGTTTAGTGAATGATGATGTAGAGTTTAAATTTACCAAGTGGTGTAAACTTATATTTTCTATTAATGTAAATTTTATTGATGAAATATGAGATGACATAATACCTTCTATGCACGTGTAGTGTTTGGTATCCTCTACATTTATATGATGGATGCTATCTTCATGATAATGTCAAACTAATACTACCCATTTAATGATGATAAAATTCATCTTGAATACTCATATTTGGAAGTCCAAGATATCTTTAGTGACTGCCCATTAAGATAAGGGATTGCTAGTTCATGCAATAAACTTTTACTTCATTTCTTATGTTAGAACCTGTTAGGTCCCTATACTACTAGTGTAGCCCCTTATTGTTATTAGTGCAACCCCCTTATTGTATTGTTGTGCCCATGTAGCCCACTATTGTTGTTGTTGTGCCCTTACAATATTATTGTTATGTAGGATCTGATCCCAAATGTTAAGAACTATGTAAGCGTTGAGGACAACACTTTTTTGAAGGAGAGGGGCATGTTAGGTCCCTATACTACTAGTGTAGCCCCTTATTGTTATTAGTGCAACCCCCTTATTGTATTGTTGTGCCCATGTAGACCACTATTTTTATTGTTGTTCCCTTACAATATTATTGTTATGTAGGCTCTGATTATATTGTGACCCCTTAGACTCCTATACATAGAAAGGAGGTCTTGTCATTTGTATCATCCAAGAATTGTTCATTTATGTAATGTAAAGGAGGTTTCCCCCTTGAATATGCTAATTTTAAAGTCGTTGATCTATTTCTTCTTCTATTTTGTGAGCTAGTTGCATAACAAAACAAAATTTAAGGTAAAAAATTTCATAGAAGTGTGTAGTATTCACTCTCTCTCACCTTCACCTTCTTCAACATATTCTACACCTTATATGTGGCTCTCTCTTACACTTGGTCTACACTCTTGGACTCCTTTCCTTTCTTTTGAGATCCTATTTTTATAGAAATACTCGCATTCCTTAGTACTGAGTTTCTTCTCATATAAATAATTACTTATGTGCCAATCATCTTCCTTCATCAACCAATATTTATGTTGAGGCTTATTCTTTAAGTATTACAACTAACTCTCACCTTATTAGAGGCAATCTCCTCTAACTTTGATCCAATCTTCTCCTTGGGAAAAACCTACCTAATGACATTTACACTATATTTAGTTATCCTCCACTGCCACCTATTTGGCTTCCAACGAAATCAAATGCATTTTCTTTGTGATTATTCTTTATATTTCCTTTGTTTGACTTAGTTTCCACCTTAATATCCCTATGAATTCCCAACCCTAGATTTTGATCTACTTCATTGCACACAACTTCCTTTATTCACCTACCAAAACTATTTTATACTCATTGTTTCTTTTCTTGTATGCTAATCTTTTTCTTTTGCCTTCTTACCTCCCTATCATTCCATGGTTTTCCCTCATTGATCATCATGCACACTACAATATATGATCATACATATAGATTCTTTTGCTTCATTCTATCCTTGTAGAAAATTCTTTGCACTTATGTATGCACAACATCCTTTTCTTCCTCCGCACAACTTTCCTTTTACAAGTTTTTAATATTCTTACCATATAATCCACACATTTTCAACCTCTAATTTATTTCTTAGATTCCTTGAATATTGCTTATTTTTTCACCATGCATCTTAAATACATTATTTATTTTTTGTTGTTACTTCCTTGGCACCTAATCCGCCTAATTCGTCTTGGAATACTCAGCTTTCACAACTTCATATTAGTCATATTCTATAAAATCATACAAATTATTCACAATAAATATTGGTGATATAAATTCAACTCCCTTGGAAACACCACTCCATACACATTATCCCTCAATTTCCTATTTCTCTAGCATGCTCTGATATTTGTCACATGAAACTTACTATAAGTTCCCTTAATACAATTCTCCTTACTCAAATTCACCATCACCATTTTAACTTCCTAGAATATGTTACGTTGCCTTTCATGTTCATGAACCTCTTATATCTCAAATTTTTTAGTCTTATGTTATCTCGAGCCTTCACATCCACCTTCCTCATATTTTAGCAAATTCTCCATTATTTCTCTACATATCAATGGGAAAATGAATTAGATCTATAACACCTTTAAGAAGGCATCCACATAAAATTCAAAATGTGATAATTTGATTGGCCTACAATTCTACTATTATAAGCAAAAAATGCATGCACTAAAAAAATTTCTCACTGTTTTTGCCTACTTCATGATAAACATATCAAAGATTTATCAAATTCACATTCCAAACTTGAGTTTGTCCATTTGTTTTCATATGGTATGATAAACCATCCTATTGATTTGTGCCTAATTTCTTCTACATCAACCCTAAAATTGACCAAGAAATATCATATGCATGTTTAATGTAAGTATCTTATGTGGCCTATGTATCCTCACAATCTCCTTGAAAATAACTCTATGTAGTAAGCTACATCATTGTGTTTTCTACATGAAAAATAAAAATGACAACTTTGAAAAATTATTCGACCACCATAGACAATAAGTCATGTCCTCTTTGAATCTTTAGAAAACCTAGGATAAAATCCTTTAATATATCTTCCCATGTTACCCATGGTACAAGGATTGGGATATACATAAAAATATTATTGTACATTCTCTTAACTACTTGGAAAAAATTACATCTCTTCATATATTTATCACATATTTCTTCAAGTTGAGCTAAAAATATATTTCTGCAAGTAAGCTTTTGGTCTAATCTCTCTAAGAGTGACTTGCTAATATGCTTCCATGTAGCTCTTTTATTAAGCTCCAGTGTTTTAAACATTCAAAAATACACAATGCTCTTCTATTAAGCTCCAATATACTAAACATTCAAGAAAACACAATACTCTTCTATTAAGCTCCAATGTAGGAAACATTCAAAAATACACAATTTCTTTTTATTGAGCAAATATCCATCTTGAAAAAAACAATCCAATTCCATATCTCTATCTTATCCCACCAAATTTCTACATTGTTCCACACTCTACACAAATTCCTTTTTCTTTATACAACTACGAATTAATTTATTCAAATACAAACCACCAAATCATTATTCATTATATTCATCATAAACGTTCATATACTTTGTGTCAGATGCCTTATACTCTTTATCTTTATTTTAACATAAAAATATAACTATATAGAATCTTTACCCATATAATGTATCTTAAATTCTACTTTATTTAACTATTAATAAACTTTATTTGTATATAAAATATCAAATACATTAACTAATAATAATGAAGATATATTTGACATTCCAATATCATCTTAATAATTACTTATAAATCTTTCCTATTCACAAAAAAAACACATGAAGGAAGCAATATAAGCCAAATATCAACTTATATCTACCTTGAATATAGAATAAGTGAATTCTTTAATAAAAAACAAGACATAATGAGTCCTGTGAATTTTGGGTTGCATCCTTGAGATAGAAAGTCTAAGATGAAAAGGAAAGATGAGAGAATGATTGCAGCACGAAAAACAAGACATAATGATTCCTGTGAGATAGAAAGCCTAAGATGAAAAGGAAAGATGAGAGAATGATTGAAGCATGAAAAACAAAATATAATGAATCCTTTGAATTTTAGGTTGCATCCTTGAGATAGAAAGTCTAAGATAAAAACGAATGATTGAATTGAATAAACAAACAAACGAATCTAATAGAGACCATTAATGCCAAAACATCCAGGCGAAATCCAATAGAGACACCTGATGCCAAAAGATCCAATGTTTATCAATATATCATTTATATATCTAGGCAAACATGAACTTCCAAAGTTTCTATATCTAGGCAAAGATGAACTTCCAAAGATTATAGGGCAAAGTGATATATATAATGATAATGTACCCATCAAAGAGAGGTCTCACATTCTTATCCCTCGTGTTGTCCATTCAGTCCTAGTCAATCCTTTTGGAAAGGAATGCTTCTCTTTAGAATCTTTTCCAAGGTGGGACCCATGACCACATGTATACTTTGATTGGTATAAGGTGTCGACCCATGTTTTTAGCCTAGTTCCCACCGGTAAAGCCTCCATGATTTACTTTGTTGGATTTTCTTGAATTATTTGTTCAAGGACAAAACCTTAGCCACACAAGCTCAATAGACATTGGCTACACATTTTCCCATCACTGAAACCTTAAGGTCACTAAAACCTTAAGGTGTCGACCCATGTTTGATAAAGCCTCCATGATTTTACTTTGTTGGATTTTCTTGAATTATTTGTTCAAGGACAAAACCTTAGCCAGAGAAGCTCAATAGAAATTGGCTACACATTTTCCAATCACTAAAACCTTGTTATCTTCACCCTCAATTTTGTACCATTCCACTTCTTTAATGGGATTTTATTTCCTATAAATTTTATTATTGGCTTCACTCTCTTTCCTGGCCGGTACTCTCTCTGCATCAAAATGTTAGTGGATGGAACATATTCAAGGTGGAGTATTGTGTTAACATTAATTATAAATAAGGATTTCGAAGGTGGAGGATTTTGTTTACATTATTTATAAAGTAGTATGGATTTTGATGCATTTTAATGATTAATAAAAAAGAAATAAAAGAGTTTAAATGTTACTTATTAATATTTATAAGAATAATTTAATTTTAAGGGTATAGTTAAATTGATATATGGATTTTTTTGGGTATATGAGATAAGGATATTTGCTATATGGATTAGATTATTAAAATGTATGGGAGTGAATATAATTTATTTATTTATTTATTTTGTATTTTTATATTTAGGATAAAATATTTTTTTAATCATTAAGCCTAACTTAAATGGAAAAATAACAATAATATTTTAATTTATCATTAATATTAATGAATAGAAAAATCTCCATAATCAAATGAGATGAGATGGATAATCATATTTTATGAAATGATAGAGAAAGCCTTAATTTAGAATTTGGAAAATGAAATATGAAAGGATAGAAAAAAGCCTTAATTTAGAATTTGGAAAATGAAAGATTTTATAGTTAAGGATGTCTTAATAGAACCACTCAAACCAAAGATATAATGTTTGCTTATTAATTCAACTTAAAAAGATACGTGAAACTTAGATTCTTAGCATTATTATTTCCCAAGTAACAAATGTAAATTCAATACAAGTGACATTTGGTATGATGTTTAGGATATACAACTAGTATGCAATAAAACAATATGGTCAAAATTGAAGTACAAAAGAAGATTCAGTGGCTTATACAATCAGAAATGGATTATATGGATATGCGCTCCATTTGCTATCAACAAAGAGCTCTTCCACCGAATGCACATCCACAGAACAAATCCATGGGAATCCGCAACCCAGAACTGGAGAACGCACCAGCAATCAATTCTCCACGCACCAACAGCAGTCACGCTCCACCATCGATCAGCGCAGCTCCACCACAGCCAACTTCGCGCTCCACCTCCAAACCAACTCCGTGCTCCAGCAGTGCCGCTCCTCCAACGAGCTCTGATACCATTTGTTGGAATTCAGGCACAACAATTTAAATAAACACAGAATTAACACAGCAGAAGATCAAACACATAGAACACAGTTTTTAACGTGGTTCACCCAACCAATCTGGGCTACGTCCACCAAACATAGGCATCAGGAATATATTAATCAAATTGGAGATTACATCAATGAAATCCTCACACACTCTCTCCCAGCTATCCGTATGAAAACCTATTTTATAGCAGAGAGAATTTAACTGCTCTCACATCAAATTTAGGATGCATTAATTTGCTCCC
>APFE031670130.1:76310-87779 GCA_000404065.3 Pinus taeda
CAGCAACAGATTTCCTATTGTTGTCACCTACAGAGATTTCTGCCTATTTTAGTTTAAACAGAAAATCTCAACAAATTCCTTAACTATAATCTAGATTTATAAAAATCACAACCCGTTTTATCAAAATCTTATCAAATTTTTTATAATTTTCAAAACGAATTTATAAAATAATTACACTACGGCCTAAAAAATCTTTACAAATTTTATCAAAATCTTACTTAAAATTTCTATAATTTTCAAAACAAATTTACAAGATAGTTAAACTACTCCCTAAATATCTAATAAACATCCATTCTAATGATCTCAACGAGATTATCCTTGTATATTAAATAAACGAATAAGACAGATTTGGAGTATCTCGAAATAGTTTTCGTGATATTGTAATGCACATGTCACGAAAAGTAATCTCACGTTCTTATGTATGGAGCGTAATGCATATGTCATGATACATAATCTCCAGTTTCTAATGTATGATGAATTTTATTTTTCCTAAGGAAAAACGAATAACTTTGTTGAAACAGTGATGTTGGTCGGTGAATAATGTTGGATATATATATATATATATATATATGGGGAAGTCCCTTTCACAAACAATGGGTACAATACATAAAATGACACATAATCTCCATTATGTAACCAAATTTCCAATGTGATGAAAAAGTAAACAACTGCATTCAAAGTAGTAATGTTTTTAAGGTCAAGAATATTGCATAAGTCCCCATTATGTAACCCATATTTCGTAGGTCACGACAACATGTACCGCCTTATAAAAAAAACCAATAATTACGTTCATAAAAAGTAATGTTCCTAAGGTCAAGGATGGTGAAGCCCCCACCTCATGAAAAAACAAATAATTAGGTTCATATAGTAATGTAATGTTTCCAAGGTCAATGATGGTGAAGCCCCCCTTCACAAAGTATAATACGAGGGTCTCGTAAAACATGTGATAAAATGTAAAGTACATAGTATGGGAGACATCATGGCACTGAATTGGTTTTCCACGCAGTTATGCCGTGTTTTAGGCTACGATATTTATTGAAAAACATTTATACATTCACATTATAAATATGATAATAAGTATAGGTAGCTTGTTGTGTGTCATTGTTATAAGGGAAGTCAATTATATTGTGGTTTCAAGTTTGAATAATAGGATGATTATAAAATATATATAGGCAAAGAGAATAGAAATCTAAAAAGTTTTAAAAATAGAATATTTACTTATAAATAACTCTTATGTAAAAAGATGGTTGAGTCTAAATTAGGTTATTAAATATGAGGTATGTGGTGTTTTTTTTTTCTTTTTCTTTCTTATTATGTTTTATAGGTTTATAATGTTCTAGTTATGGGTCTAGGAATTAGTCCTCCTCATCAAGGATGATGTGATTAGAGGATGTGCTGCTTGCTCCCTCATCCAAAGTCTATTCTTGAGATTCGTCTATGATGGGTTTTATTGAAAACCCAATGCCAAAAACTCCTTTGCATGTCACTCCAAACTTTCCTTCAAAGATCCTTAGTGTATAAAGGGTGTCTTGTTGGGCGTCCTAAGCTATTTCCAAAGCTTGAGACACCATTGCTTTCATCATCCAATAAGTCTTAGAAATCTAAAGAATTTCATATCCCTTTTCCTATAATAGACTGGGACAGAGACCCAATCCTTTAGCTCCTCCAAAATTTGATGCTCTATTAAGGTTTATCACATTTCTTCTACCATCCTTTATGCATCCTTCATTAGTGTTTGTGCTTCCACTAAATATTGGATGTAATATCATTTTTCACTACCCAAGCCCCTCCTACTGCTCAAGAAGAATGAGTAGAGTGGTGGGAGGATGAGGCTCTACCCATGTAGTCATGGCCTCTCTACTTCTTCCCACCCCTACCCTTCCCCACACCTTGGAACATTATGTAGTGCAAAGTTGAAGGAAAAACAACAAAATACTTTGAAACCCCTTTGACTCGGTCACCATCGTAAAACAACCCTAGGCTCGAGGAAAAGAAAACAATCCCATCTATAAGAGGCTACCCCAACCTTGATGTTTTGACACCTATGCTCATTGGAGCTATTGAGTTTCACTTCCATTATGAGAAAACACATTAACCTTGAACCTCACAAAATAGGTAACTATAAAACTATGCAAGAGTGACACCATGCCTTCAATAAAGAGAACAAGCCATGGGCCAAGAGAAAAATATACCTTCGTGGCACAACCTCAACATCTAGGAGAGGTTTTCCCTCCTTGATTGGATCTTCATTGTTCCCATTACCCCTTTTCTCCTCCTTGCCCAACTATCATGCCCCTCCCCCCACTACTTGAATCTTGCATGATTTCGAACAATCATCCAGAGGTAATTAACAACTGACGTTTGGATTCTTGCACCATCGCATTAGATTAGCAACTATAAGAGAGGGGTTCACTCCTCCCCTCCTCCCCCATAAATCTTCTACACTGTCAACACTCATGTTGCAACCATATCTCAGTTGGACATAAATATAGCATGCTATGATGCAAGGAGGCAAACAAGTCACATGCAAGAGTGCTTGCATCCCCCCATATACACGACATTTGGGTAATTAACTTATTTTTATCATTAGTTTTATTATTTCAAAAGAAGAGTGTGAAGTGTATTTTATATTACGGCATAAATGAAATGTGTAAGGTTTATTCTTTGTCAATAAAAAATTATATAGATAAAGAAAATTTATGCTAAAAAAAAAAAAAATGGATCCTTGCATTAATAGAGAAAACATGTGATGAACTTTCACTTATTCAATAGTGAATTAATTAACAAAACTATGAGCCTAAGTAATTGAGATGTTGTTATGTGGGCACATCTATGCTTAATACAAAAGACTACTAGGAAAGTTAGTATCATATACACATGGCCCATTACTACTTCCCTATCCAATTATTGAAATAAGAGAATGGAACACAAAAAGTCGCAAAAAAGTCATATAAATGCTTGAAGAGAGAAATTTTACTACCATCCTTGCCTAAGGAGAGGTTGTGGACTTCATCTACCAATTTCCAAAATTCCACTTATTTCCCATTATCTATCCACCCCTAGTCACTCACCAACCCACTGTTCTAATAAAGTTGTTGTATAATATCACTTAGTTTTTCCATTAATCTCTCAATAGATTATCTTGGCCTAAAAATTGTGGAATATTCCTTTGATTCCATCTATTGGTTCTACATAGCTAAAACTATGGGTCACACTAGAATGTAGTGGGGGATTAGTGTAGTTTATGTCCAATGTTGATAATCATGATCATATTCAGGTGGGGGAACTAATACAATCACTATTAGATGTTGTAGATATAGGTAGGGAGGGATTGTTTGGTTATATTTTCACTAGCCCAAAAGAGGTTTGGGAATGGCACCCATACCTTACATCATCCAAAATCAAATGAGTTTAAATTTGTAAATCTTGGACCCTTGTACACATTATTTCATAAGTGAAAGAATGATGGTTTGTGTAAATAAGGTCAAGATTGTCTGATATAGATTGTCTACTTACTATGGATTTCTTCGCACTTTGGTCAATCTCCTTATTGAATGTGTGATGAACATGGATAAATTTTACCAAGGAACATGTAAATTAGTGATCTATTATCTAGTCAATAACTAAAGCCATTTACCATAGAATGTGTTTATATTTTCAATTGTCTTTAAGTCTCCTTCAAAGATGATGTTGGATAGATCTAATCCTTTTTCCATGAAATTACACTCTAATAATGTAGTGCTTTTTTCTCCAATATTTGATGTGATACCTATGAACCCATTGGTGATTCATTATATCTTTAGCTCATGTGTTTTGATGCTATATCAATATTAAATTTAACCCATGTTACCTAGGGGAATATTAGATCATAGGAGTCATTAGCATTGGAAGGTGGACAACCAATGATTTTAGAATGATGTTTTCATCCTCATTGAGGGCTTGACAATGATGATGAATTAGCAATATTTATTTAAGATTTTGTATAATATTTTTCATATTTCCATTGGTGTTGGAGATTCTTCTTTGAAATTCCTTCTATTTCATACTATCCATAATGACCAAATTATGAAACTTGGAGTTATAGTCCAAAGAGTTTGAAAAACTAAGGATTTCCAAGGACCTTTTACCTACTTAGTGAAAGTAAGGAAGACGATAGACTTCATTACCTAGAGGTGTTTTACTAAGCCTATATTAGAATTCTTAGACTTGTGCTAGGATGTCACACACTATTAGGATATGGATGTTATCCTCTCTCTCTCTCTTCTCTCTCTCTCTCTCTCTCTCTCTCTCTCTCTCTATATATATATATATATATATATATATCTCACATTTATTGCTTGTGGATTACATTGTAGTTTTTGTGATGATACTAGAAGGGATGTCCTAAAGCTCAAAGAAAATATGGACCTATATTGTTTGGATACTGGTGTGAATATGGATGTGGTGAAATCTACAATGTCATTTTTGGAAGTTAGTGAAAAAACAAGATTTACTTTCTAAATTTGTTTCCATATGCAAAGATTGAGTGGCAAAATAATATCAAATATTCAGGATTTTATGCAAATCCTAACGACTATTCTAAAAAAATAGGGTTGGATGATACCCAAAGTGGAAACGAGTCTTTCCATCTAGTGTAATGAGTGTATGTCTTGGGGGGGAGGTTGATAATTGTGAAATTTTCTCTTAGAACCATTCTTCAATTGCATTTTAAAACAAACTCTTATTGGTATTTTTAGCCAATTTGATGCCCTATGCATGCAAAAAATGTCACCCCATGATATGAGAGAATTAGTCTTGAAAGGTAAATAAAGAAAATAGAAAGTATCACGAATCATAAAAAACTGTAGTATGGGATTTTAGGGGATTAATCAAGGAAGAAAGATGAGGTTAACAAGTGAGATAGAGTGATAATGATGAAAATGTTGGACAATGACCTCCGAAGAGTTGCATTTACAATCTTCTCCTCCATTAATGTAGTTAATGTGCCTTTTGATTATGAGGGCTTTTCTGTTTATACATGATGAACAATAGGGAGTTGGTACTAAAATTTTGGTGTGATCAAAGCTAATAAGATGTTTGGTGTTATTGGAATGGCTAGCAATAATAGATTTAGGAGGGAAGTTGTCAAAAGTATCAACAATATGTTTTTTGAGATGATTTTGGATAGATTTACTAGTCTAACAAATACAAGATTTTCCATAAGTAAGGAATCTAAAAAACACTAAGCAAAAGAAAAGATTTAGATTTATCTTAGACAATTTTGAATATGTAATTAAGGGTTTTGCGAGGTTTGAAAAAAACTATTCTTTTTAGCTAAGGTCTTAAAAAGACGATCAGTGATTCAGTGAATATACGAGAGAGAAATTCCATTGATAAACTTTAAACTTTTATATTACAAACCCTATCCCACCAAGTCTTTTGTGAAAAAAATTATACCAATAGATATCTTCATGTGCAATCCCACCATCACCCCGCAAAAATATGCTATTCTTAAAACAATTATATCTAGAGCAATTCAATTCTCCCTCCACAACACCTTAACAAAAAAATATTCATTCTCATTAATGTACTCCAAGGCAATGTTTATTTTATTTCCCAAATCAATAATTTTTTCTATTCTATTATCTATCCAAAAATTAAAACATCCCCTCCCTTTCAAAAAAAAATTCTCATATTTCTAAAACCTTAACCTAAAAAACTATCAAAACTTTGTACCAAATTTACAAAAACCTTAAACAATTATTTATAAACATTAAAAATAAATTTTACGAAGTATTACTAAATTCTATAATATTATAAAAAATCCTATATAAACGAAAACAATAAACTTATCCAAACACCTCTCAAAAATATGTTAGTAATACTTTTCATAATTGCCTTTGTAACATTTCCGTGATATCAAACAACTTATTTTCTTTAATTATGCCAGTTGAAATTAGTTATATAATTAAAAATAACCTTAAAATCAATTAATACCTTAATAATATTAAATGAAAATGGTTACATACTCAAAGCTCTCCCAAAATCCATTAAATATTAATGGGAAGAATGGTTATATATTCATTCACTCTCAAAATTCCGATAAATGATAACCTTTTAAAAGTAAACAAACGCAAATAAGTGATTAAGATGTTTATTAGGTCCACATTGTACTCGGGTTAAATCCCTCGTCACAAATTCAATATACAGCATAACTTGTTTGTCTCTTTGGATTTTTTAAATTAAGTAAAATATAAACATTATAATTATGATATGACATGTTGTGAGATATAATGTCATTGAATTGATTTGTCTATAATTTTTTAAATAAAATATAAACGTTATAATCATGATATGAAATGTTGTAGAATATAATGGCATTGAATTGATTTTTCAACTTATACATAATTTATTATTATTTTTAATACAAGTATAATTATATAATAAATATCAAAATATTTATTTTATGATATATTTATGTGGTTAAAATTAAAAAATATATAAAGAATTAATTAACATTTTTAGTTATAGAGATTTACTTAAATTATTATAGAAATTTCTAAATATGTTAATAAGCTTCATTACAATATTATGGTTTATCAATACTACATATCATAAAACCATAATTTATTTCATATGGCACTTATCTATATAACCAAATTTCTTTATATTAATCAATTTAGCTAAAAAAGAAAAAAAAAATGACATAATTACTTTGGAGATATATTTTAACCTTTGATTTGTGTATACTATCAAAAATATTCTAGAATATTCTATGGAGGTTAAATTTCTACCATCTACTTAATAATTCAATTAATAATTAAATTAGAATTCTGGAAACTCTATTCCAAAATAAAGATGCCTATAAACATAATTGATCATGGTAGAGGTGTTGTAATGTAATGTCCTAATGTCGCTTTTGAAAATAAAAATAACACTACATGAAAAAAGAAGAAGAAGTTAAAATAAAAATAACTTCATGGTATTCATTCATGGTATGAGAACTCATCTCAACTCTGGATGTACCAAGCAGAGAGAAATCAAATCTCTTTAGATGCAAATCTCTTTTAGAGTGAAAAGAGATTTGAGTGATTTGAGGATCTCTTTAGATGCAACCCTCTTTTAGAGTGAAAAGAGATTTGAGCATCTCTTTAGATGCAAAACTCTTTTAGAGTGAAAAGAGATTTGAGCTCTCTGGACACTCAGTAGATTTGTAGTTAAGATGGATCTAGATTGGTTATTTGTATCCACAAATGCTAAAAGTTATAAATATTTAAAATTTGACCAATTTGATTATCATGCCCCAAGTATGGTGCCTACACACCCTTAATGAAATACTTTTGGCTTAGATTAATGAAAAGATAGAGGAATCCGTCAAAGAAAAACACATGAAAATAAATAAATGTGATTATTATCTAGAAAAGTGATGAGGATTGGAAAATTGAAATAATGTGTATTAAAGTTAATGTGCAAGGTCCCAAATCACCATTGATATATCATTAGGAATCAAGTCAAAAATTGACTTGAAAAATATATTTACGAACTTAGATCTATTTTAACTCCAAATTTACTAAGCGCCAAGAGGGATCAAATCTGTTTTCACTTTAAAACAAGTTTTGACCAAGTCAAAATGTTTAGATAACAAAACATAGTAAAACAAGACATTGTAACATCTTTTTCATGCTAGATTAGAAAGTGTCTCTAAATGAAATAAAAAAATCCCATAATAAAAATAATTAAATATTAATTTTAAAACAAATAAAAAATAACTATTTAATAAAATTAAATTTTATATTTAAAAATTATATATGGAAAAAGAAAGTAAAATAATTATTACTTAATATATATATATATATATATAGGTATCACTTAAAAATTCATAAAAACTTTAACCCAATACAATAATAATATTCATAAATACCAAGTATTACAATAATATTTATCAAAATATTATAATTTAATAGGTCTATTAATCATGAATATGGATAGAGAAAATTATAGCGATTCAATTGAAACAAAAAGAATATATAATTATCTAAAAGAAAAGTTTTGAACCAATAACTTATTGCAAAAAAATGCCTTAACAAATGCAACCATTCCACCATCAATCTATTATTAAATTTAATATATAAAATTTTAAAAATGTTTTTTTCCAACTTAATAATATTTTTTTTATTTATGTAAAAGATACCATACAAATTTATTAAACCTATTAAATTTTGCCAGAGAGTAGTGAATCTCTTTTTAGACTTTGGCGTGCAAATCCATGGGACGTACCTCAGCCGTAATGTCGAAATGACATGTCAAAGGAATTGGAGTCTCTTAAACCAACCAAAAGAATTTACTTACCCAAAATGATTGCACCTAGGTTTTGCCAACTGTACGTAATTTGGCTATATGCCCCAAGATTCCATCAACGATGTACAACTTTATTTTCATTTCGTGGTGTATAAATAATATTTTTGTTTCTCGTCGTCTATATACTTATCAACCAAATTCAAACTTTACGACAACCATGTTTATTCCATTTTTACATACTTTAAGATTTAAGCTGAATCATCGATCCTCTTTATGCACGGTGTTATATATATTTATATATATTCATCCTATCATATATATATATATATCAAATATATATATGCATCATATGACATATATATATATGGGTGAGTAAGATGGGGATTAATATATATATATATATAGGTGAGTAAGATGGGGATTATTAAAACATTTTGGTAGGAAAGTTTTATCTTATATAATTGTGCTTTTGTACTACTCTCTCGGATGGTATAGATGTATGGGTATAATAGAATAGATTTTAATGGTTTGTAGTAATGTTTGGTTAATTAAATTTAGTTAGAGATATATATAAATTATTATTATTTTAATATAAATTGATAATTTTTATTTTATTTTTTAATTTTTAATTTTTTAAATTTAAGAGAAGATATATTATTTATGTGAAGTTTTTTGATTTGTTAATGAGAAATTAAACATAGTAAAAATTTCAATTTTTGTAGTAGTTAAAGTGAAACATCTTATGTTAATTGTCTAAAAACAAAAAAGCTAAATTGTTTTGCAAGGTCTTTAAGGCCATTCTTAAACGAAAACATAGAAACATATAGATAGGAATAGAAGGATTCCAAACTATCATCCAAACTTATCAGATTAGAAGGATTCCACTAGAATGGGCTCCTTCTTGTTGCAAAAAAAGCAACTTGGGTAAGGGGGAATGCCCATATGATTCTCTACACGCAAGAGCATATGATCCATGGAGGTCATGTGCAACTACATCTCATCTAACATCAAAAGAATATTATATTTGGCTTCAATCCAATCAATCGAGACTCTTCCAAATAATAATGTCAGAGGCCAATAAATATCCACTAAATACATGTATTGGTTGTAACAGATCCTAGTGTGACTCCTGTCCAAGATCTAGTTTTCCACCTCAATCAAAATTTTCGAGTCTATTAGACCATGCCTCTCATCAACTAGCCCACATTCTCCCTCACCTATTTCTTCTTGAATCAACCAGGGAGTTTGCTCATGATATTTGGAAGCCGAGGTTTCCTGCTCGTTGCTAGGTGCATGAGCCTTCATGTTCTGGATAATATGTCACCCCATGTTGGACTTTAGCTTGTTGATGAGGCATTATGACCCAAACATATAGATAATTTGCGTGGGCACAAGGAGGGTGTAGATTCAAACTGCAGACAACAGAAGGTGGAAAACCAAGAGGGTGCACGCAACCATGAAGGGTTAGACAAAACTGGAAAAGAGAGCGACTAGAGGATTGGGGCTTTGAAGGATTCCTACACATAAGAGGAGCGAGCCTATGAAACCCAAGGGGTTAAGGAAGGAACAATAACTATCGAAAAGAAGGGGGAGGTGGAGGAAAAAACTTGGCATAGTTAGCCGAGTCTATGTGACCACAAGAAAGAAACAACTAGCTTGGCCCTTGAACTTGCTGAAAACCTTGAGAGATTGCAGGACCAAAACTCATCCACCATAAGAGATATAATGACAAACCAACACAATGCTTGGAGCCTAGCTAATGAAATAGAGCACATTTCTTCCAAGACCTTAATTGGCAATTTGAATACATGTGCAAAATCCCATCAAGTTTCAACGTGTGTAGGGTGGTGACACTGGGCAGAGTAGAAGCTCCCATCTCTAGAAATAACCAATACACATAGAAAATTCTAGCTCGATTGCATCATTTGTTGCCCATGGATAATTCATCATTGCCTCTCAAGATCTAAAGCCACATTTGATACTTGGAATTAAATCTAAAATGTGGTATTTAAGGTGTGCCACTAAAGGGTGGTTAAGTCCCATACTATGCCATGTAGTGGAGTGAAGAACCTTTAATGACTTGGGTGGGATGCAGTAACATGTCCACCTACCTTAAAAACTAGTGGGATGGTCACAATGTGCCCCCACCTATCCCTCTACAAACAACCCATCTAAGATAATTTTAAAAATACTTTATTTCTATATATATATATATATATATATATATATATATATATATATATATATATATATATATATATATATTATATATATATATTATAATACTATAAAATTTGTTATTATGAAAAATACATTTTTCATTTTAATTAAGCCATATATTCATAAAATTTTGTTTAAATTATTGTCATTTAGATGAAATTGATTTAGAAAATGAATGAATGAAATGTGTTAAAAACAAAATTGCAAAAATGTATCTGCCCTATGCCATTAGCTCACGAGACAACATATACTATGTAATTAAAAATTGAAAAAAAATGAGCTTATAAAGTGAAACACTAATCTTGAAATACAATAGAGTACAAAATAATAGCAACAATGCTAGTTTAGAATTTCTTTCATATGGTCGAGAAAAGTTGGATCTTTATTTTCCAGCATCTTAACAATCAGTCTAGCTCCATAAAGTTTACTATGGATTGTGAAATCAATGGTAGTTTGCCTTTCTTTGACGTCTGTTACACAGTAAAATGTCACTGTCACCCTGTCAGTCTCCCTACTGTGTCATAAAATCATATTCACCTTGACTTATGCTCTCTGAAATGGCTAAAAAACCCTCTTTGCCTAAGTTAATTGAATCATCGCGTATGTTTATTAATAACCGCGCTGACAGGCGGAGGATAATGTAACTGTTGCGCTGTCAGCGCGGAAGCACACGTGTTTTCCGCGCTGGTCCGATTTCACGAACAGTGCGCCCTCCGTTTGTACCTCTGTGCGTTGACCAGACCTCTTCTACAGTTGATTTGCGATGCCAGCGCGCCAGCCCAGTTTTGCACCCGCGCTGATCCTGTTTAGGCGAGTTTGTTCTAACAGCCAGCCTTCCAGATGACTCCAGACCTGGCTGTTAGCATTGTTGAGGTCGCCATCCTTTCTCTGACATGTCTGTTCAACTGATCATCCACTTCTCATGGGGGAAAGATCATCCTTTACCTATTCATGGAGACTCCTTCTCCTTTA
>APFE031670131.1:0-11354 GCA_000404065.3 Pinus taeda
CTACATGGAAAAAGATGAAACTGATTGGATCATGGACACATAGATCAAGAACACTCACCAACAGAAGATCTAGTTGTATCGAGTTGTCGATTATGACCAACTCCTGCACGAAGGCAAATGGCTCACCAGGGACCAAGTTCAGTAGAAGTTTCCTCATCTTAGGGAGGAACTCAACTCAATGGAAACCATTGCTTCCTAATGAGGGAGGACCGATCTAGGTGGATATTGGTGGACACCTACCTATTCAACTTAGAACCTCACCATTGTTCTTTCAGTTTTTTTTAGTTTCCTTAATTGTAGCATAATTTACTATTTTTGGCAGTTTTTTCGGGTCCTGACCTTCTGAAGCCGTTTTGGGGCCCTTAATGATGTTTTTTTAGCAAAATGCCTCTAAGGATTTCAATAGAAATCACCTCAACAGTTGTAGTCCTCAGAGAGACCTTTCCAACGAGGTATCATACGTGTGAAACTGAGATAATATGACCAAGTTATGACCCCGGGAAGTTGGTTTCCCAACTAACCCCAACAGGGCTCGTAAACTCTTGGTGTTACATCAACTCGAGTTAGGGTTTTGATTGTTTAGGGTTTTCTCTTATTGTTCAATAATAAAAAGGCCCTTGAGCCTCATTTTAGCTCAGTTCAAAGGCATGCAGGCACCACATCTCTTCTCAGAGATAAGCTACCATCACCTAAGCTAGTCTTATTTCCATTTTGTTTGTAAGCATATTTCAGTATTTGATATTGATGAAATGAAGTGTTATTTCTATTGCATCTCTATATTTATGGTTATATTTGTAATATTTTGTGTTGTTGTTTAAATCCGGATCAATTACAGTGAATATGAATAAGAGATGGCTATGGAACCTTTCCTCACATGATATATATATATAAGCACCTACAGGGTTTAACAAGTAGTGTCAACCCTATAAACGTAAATTTTATCATATTACATGTTGGAGTATCACTTAAGAAAATTAATTGAATGTAGTCATGACTTCAGTGTGCAAACAATTTTGTCGGAATTTAGCTACCCTCCTACCCAACATTACACCTGCAGGGAAATTAGATGCATGCAACAAAATGGGTAGGAATAGAATACATTTAAATGAATTTTGTGTTTGTTTCAAACTATCAAAATTTGAACTTAATGAGTCATAAGATTAATTCATGCAAAACATCCCCAAACCAATAGCCAAAAGGATTGTTTAGAGAGAATGCTTAGTGACTAGTCACAATCTAGTTGCACAAAAACATGCTTCTCAGGTCATAGGAACAATATAACTCTAAAAATTGAAAGACAATTCCAAACACTTATTTTATTTGCTTGGGCGATTTTCTCTTCCTGATTTCTTGTTCCTACTTCTCATATGTTTATGTGACACAATCACTACATAGCATTCAACACACAACTCTAACACTATGCTTCCACATCCTCATATCACATCACTTCTACTCAATTGTGTTTTTGTTTACAATAGTGTCTTCCATTTCCACTAATGATTATGGTGATTTTGCTAGAAACTCCCTTCAGTACATCACAATTTTTTGGCTTGACCAACTTTACTAGAAGATGAATGTATTGTGCCTCTAGGGCCCTAATCTTAACACTGAAATAGATTAGCCAATGAATTACCATTTCACTAGAATCCACTCTTCAATGTAAATGTAGAGAGTACCTTGGTTGTTGATGAAAATCCATAAAATTTTACAGTTTCCCTCTAGAGTTTAGCCTCATCCAGACCTTCACTTGTGTGATGTTCCAATGTTATTTTAGTATTGTTTATAAAGATCTTGTTTTTCCTGTGAAAGTTGGCATCCCCTAAACGTTAGACAAGAAAGTATGTTGGAATTTTTGGATGGATATGAGATTCGAGAGTATCATAATAATATGAAATAGATTTCAGTGTTAGTAAATAGTATTTTAAAATTGATATTTACATATTAATACTCCTATGTTGTTAAAAAAGATAAACTTCATTAGTCAATAATGTGGAAAAGTTTAATAATATCTTTACCAATGACAAAATTTTGAAATAGATACTTAGTCTCCTATCCTACTTTAGTTTTTGTGATCCTTCGAGTGAAAAGGAACCTTTTGTAAAGAAATATTTCCTCTATGTCATATGGACGGGAAATATTCGTTATCAACGCGTATTCATAGGTGAGTTAGTCCGTATCAACGCGCTAGTGATACCTCGGTTATTCGCAGGATACGCTACCAGATATGCCAAATGCCTCCGCCGTTACTCAATTTTTGGCTAACGAGAACTATTTCCGGTAGGCATCTCCTTGAATACGCGAGTTCATTTATGCATATCCGAGCATTTTTTGCCAGATATGCTAGGTCTTTCTCTGCAATGCGGGTTAGTTATGGCCAATATGCGAATTATCTACCTGAAAAGCGACTTATCGCCAATGGATACGCGACTTATCTTGCCATATACACGCGTTATCTTGCTGGAGATAACCAGAATGATACGTCGGAGATAACTGGAATGATAAGTCGCATTATCCGGCAGTCGTGCATGCTTGCCCAGAAATACCTCACATAACCGGCCATGAGTAGCCCAAAATGAACTCCCGTAGACGGTGTCGTGTTATCACGCTGGAGATAACCGGAATGATAAGTCGCAATATCCCCGCAGTAACCGGAATGATAAGTCACATACCCGGCCTATCGTGCCTCCTCGCCCGGAAATACCTCACATAACCGGCCATGAGTAGCCCGAAATGAACTCGCGTAGACGGTGTTGGGAATGGTTTGCCCCATACATATCTGGTACAGACATTCCACATACCTGGCAAAAGTGACTCGCGTACGCTATG
Organism: Pinus taeda; assembly: GCA_000404065.3. Taxonomy (NCBI): domain Eukaryota; kingdom Viridiplantae; phylum Streptophyta; class Pinopsida; order Pinales; family Pinaceae; genus Pinus; species Pinus taeda. The sequence continues at coordinate 2,827 of APFE031670131.1, forward strand.
AATAGCGCACGTATCATACGACGTTGCTGATAATGGCGAGTGAATTATCTCGCGTTGCAGAGAATGGCTGGCGATTGTAATTATCTCTTGTTTCAGACCATGGCCATGGTAATTCACATGAATTATCTCGCTGGACCCAAACCAACGAACTACCTGATCTGACGGACTATTATTATCCATTTGCCGCCTCTGATAAGAGCAAGATTGGTGTAGATGTAGCTCATATGCGCATGGTAGGGGCACGGGGTTCGATTCCTCGCATCTCCAAATTCTTTGGATATCTAGGGATTTGATATCTCTGTTTTATCTGTGCTGTTTGGTCACTTCATACAACTACTTTAATGTAGATGTAGCTCGTTTTGTAGCCGGTTGCAGTGAAATTCAAATCCTTTGCCATCAAGGATCACTACCCCTAAACACTAAACCCTAAAGAATTTACTAAAGTGTAATAAACCCTAACCCCTAAACCCTAAAACCTAAACCTTAAACCCTAAACCCTAAACCTCAAACCTCAAATCCTACACCCTAAACCTTAAACCCTAAACTTAAACTGCTAAACGCTAATCCCTGAATTCTAAACCCTAAACTTGAACTGCTAAACCCTAATCCCTGAATTCTAAACCCTAATCATTTTATAACATTTTAGAAAGTGTTTCGTCACTTTTATCTAAGTGTTTATTAAAATCATTTACCTAAATCTTATAAACATTAAACCGTTAACCTTAAACACTATACCCTAAACCCTAAACCCTAATTCCTATGCATTTTATAACATTTTATTTTTACTTTTTATTAAGTGTTTATTAAAATCATTTAGTAAAGTGTTATAAAAGCTAAACCTTAAATCCTAAACCCCAAAACCTTAACCACAAACCCTAAACTGTAAACCCCAACCTTAAACCCTAAACCCCAAACCGTAAACAATAAACACTACGAATTTTATAGGATTTTAAAAAGTAATTTTTATCTTTTGTTTGAGTGTTTATTAAAATAATTTACTAAAGTTTTATAAGCCCTAAAAGTTAAACGCTAACTCCAAACCCTAAATCTGAAACCCTAAGAATTTCATAACATTTTAAAAAGCATTTTATAATGCTTTAAAAATCATTTTAGAACTTTCGTCTAATTGTTTATTAAAAACATTTACTGAGTTGTTATAAATCGTAAACCCTAAAATCTAAAAAGTAAACCCCAAACCCTAAACCCTAAACCCCAAAACCTAAACTGCCAACCTTAAACCTTAAACCCAAAACTGTAAACCATAAATCCTAAGCATTTTATAACATTTTAAAAAGAAATTTTTATTTTGTATTTATGTGTTTGTTAAAGTCATTTAGTAAAGTGTTATAATCCCTAGACCCTAAACCCTAAATGCTAAACCCAAACCCTCAATCCTAAACAGTAATAATTTCTTAACATTTTAATAAATCTTAAACCCTAAACCTTAAAACCTAAACACCAAACCTTATACCCTAAAACATAATAATTTTATAACATTTTAAAAATAATTTTTTAACTTTTATTTAAGTGTTTAGTAAAACCATTTACTAAAGTGTTATAAACCCTAAACCCTAAACACCAATTCCTAAACCCTAAACCCTAAGCAATTTAGAACATTTTAAAAAGTGTTTTGTAACTTTTAATTAAGTGTTGATTAAAATAATTTAATAAAGAGTTATAAACCCTAAGCCATAAATCATAAACCACAAGCCCTAACCTAAATAGTATACCTTAAAACTAAAGCATTTTATAACATTTTGAAAAGTGTATTGTAATTTTTACTTAAGTTTTTATTAAAAGAATTTACTAAATTGCTATAGACCCTAAACCCTAATCATTTTATGACATTTTAAACCCTACGCACTAAATCCTAAGAATTCTATAACATTTTAACAAGCATTTTGTAATCTTTTTCTAAGTGCTTATTAGAAGCATTACTGAAGTGTTACAAACACTAAACCCTAATCATTTTATAATATTTTAAATGCCAAACCCTAAATCCTAAACCCTCCATCCTAAACTGTAAACTTTAAACCCAAAGCATTCTATAACATTTTAAAAATTGTTTTGTAACTTTTATTTAAATTTTATTAAAATCATTTGATAAAGCATTATAAATCTTAAACCCTAAATTGCAAAAAATATACCCTAAACACTAAAACCTAGGAATTTTATGACATCTTAAAAAGTGTTTTGTAACTTTTATTTAAGATTTTATTAAAAGCATTTACTGAAGTGTTACAAATCCTATACCCTCAACCCTAAATCATAAACCCTAAACCCTAAACCCTAAACCCTAAAACCTAAACCCTAAAATCACATTACATTAAACTTTAAATAGGTGTGGTAAACATAATAGTTAAGTTGTAATGCGGTGGTGTAATGAAAATGTGTTATGTTTGTTTGGTGCAAGTCTTGGTTTTAACCCCCGAGTCTACCAAAAAATATTTTTACACTGCATGTTGAGTCGACCTTTGGGGAGGGACATGTGGTGGCCTCCAAGCTTGCCACTTTTCCCCTCCTCGTTGGTCCTCGATTAACCAAAAAAATCATGCCAAGTCACCACATTTGATAACCAACCAAAATATGACGCTTGTAAATGCCTAATTGGAACTTTGACCACTGTTGACCTTGCGCACTCACCTCCCATGTTAGTAGTACGAACAACTGATTGTGCATTTTCTTTTAAATTTATTCTGCTTCGTAAAGCAGACACAACATGATGTCTTCCTCATACGAACTTGGATTTCAGTGAAATGAGTTGCGTTGGGATAATTTTGTCGAGAATGACGTGCTCATTTATGTTTCGAGCCATTCTGAGAAAATTTATTTTTGAGCTAAATATTGAGCACTTGGTCAACATTCAAGGGTGGTAGCCAAGTATGTGTGGAGTGAAAATGAGGAGGAAAAATAATTTAGCACCATCATTAGGAATTCTTCACAAATGAGCTTAAATCCAAGGGGTGTACAATTTTGGAGTGGGATCAATGTCATCAAGAGGTAGCATAGCAACAAGCCTAGTGGGCCTGATGTTGTTGAGAATCACTAGACATGACTGCTTTATTCTGAGGCCCTACATTGTAGGCCCATGTTTCATTTTAAAATCAAATGCTTCACATCACCATATTTGCTTCACCCAACCTTTAGAGGCCAGTATCTCTCCCTTTCATGCTTATTTTCTTTTTTTCAAATTAATGTGTTTGTTTCCTCCACTAGATTATACCTTTAGGTTACAATGCACATATGACATAGGATTTTGCTTTTCTTCAGCATGGAATCCATGAGTTCGATAAGGGTTTAGATAATATGAATATTGTAGTGCATAGAAGGTTTGGTAACTTCGGGTGGAGGAAAGAAAGGCCAAATCATGACAAGTAATATTGGTATTAGTGTTATGTAGACAAGTTTCTTATACTAGGGTCCAGAATTATAACAAATATATTTCCCATCAAATGGAAAAACCAAATGGAAGAAAGAAAATTGGAACATGAATAAGGATAATATCGTTCAACTGACATTTGAAATTTCATCTAATGGGTATTTGCAAGCCAATCACCATAAAACTAGACCTATTACTAGCTCACTCATATGGACATCACAACACATGTATTATAGAATATTCTTCATTTTCTTAACTTAGAAGTTATCAGTGTTGAAAATTGTTGTTATTGATGTCAAAGGTTGTCCAAATGAAAGAGGAAATTACATAGTCAAATAGGATATTATGATACTTTTCTAATGGTATATGGAACTCCCTCTAATTCCATAGGAATGAGGAGATATAAAATATTTTTCAATATGACCCAAAAAAACTAGAATCAGACCCCATTTAGATACCGTATATTTGAAGGTTTACTTTCTCAAAATACCGAGCTCAAATGGGAGCATAAGATATATGGTTAGAAAGATGATGCCAAGATATTTCCAATTGTATATGGCACTCCTAACCCCTCAAATTTGAGGTTAAATGGATTTTTTGATACTCACTATACATTATGGCATTTGAAAAAGTCATCCCAACTACTGGACAAGCCATGTAACGTACCTCCATGGCCTACCAAAAACTTTCACTGTTAGGCTCCATTAAATTAAAAAATTTGTCTCTATTATAGTTAGATTTTGACCGTATTTACTTGTACACTAATTTTAGTTATTATATGAACACTATCATTCAAACATTCATACCAATTTCAAATAAAATTGAATAACCCCAAACATCAGTCATTGATGTGATCTTTTATTTCCTCAATAAATCTTATATATTGGATGAATATTAAGCATATTAGACTTCCATTCATAACTTGGTTAAGTCGCAAGTATGATTCCACATACCTTATTATCATGCGAATGGTTATTATTCCGACAACTTTCTCTAGTACTCTTAAGAATGGAATTAAATTGAGAGCAATGAACCACACTAATACTCTTAGGCATACTCTTCAATAAGATCTCTTCAACACAATCAATGGAATAATCCTTCATGGGTGGACTCATTCATGGGTTAAAATTGACATGGTTAGAATCTGATAAGAAACCTGACTTACAAAATTCTTAGGGTTTAGGGTTTAGGTTTTGGAGGTTTAGGGTTTAGGGTTTAAGGTTTATAAAAATTTAGTAAATTCTTTTAATAAACACTTAAATAAAAGCTACAAAATGCTTTTTAAAATGTTGTAAAATGCTCAGATTTCAGGGTTTAGGTCTTTTGGGCCAAAGACGAGACCCGACCTCAAAGCATAAATTACTAAATGACTAATAAAAAACCATGCACATGTAAAGACTTGTGGTGGTCTGCTCAGGCGAGAGAGGAGACAGGAGCTGGCGGAGTGATGAAAAGGCTTCATTTCCACTAGAAGGAAGGTTTCATAACCAAACCACAATTGTCTTCATACTAGGGTCCCAAGGGCAGACCACGAAACCGATGTGAAACCACTTCAAGCTACTACAAGTTACATTTTCCTTCCTCACTCAAGGCAAGAGCCCCAGTGAAGCACCATAAACATAGACCCGACCACTATTAAACTCCTTACCACCCAAGCTCATTGCTCAAACAATCGAATTCAGCCAAATCACGTACCAAGGTTCACATTTATCGTTAGAGTGCTTGAGGAGGAATGTCATGCTAGAGGAGTAGTATGAAGTCTTTTCATCATCACAACATTCATATGTGCGTAGAGGGGAGGGAGGTATGGATGGTCGATCACACACCATTTGTACCAATGCATCTGCACCCCCATTGGGAAAAAGTTGCTACTGTTATCAAGGGAACTTTTGAACTTATTTTTGGAACCAACTGATATCAATTTTCACATGGAATACATGTGTGATTTTCCTTTTGGAAAACCACAATTACATACTGTAAAATTCATGTAAATTTTATTTTGTATTTTAAATGATACATATTTTTCTTTTTAATTAAGTTCAACAAATAACATACCTCTCAACATGTTCATGTTTCTAATTTGATTATGGTATGCCGAGCATCTATGGTGTCTTTTAGAAAAGTATATAGTTTGGCTATTACAACAATTGCGAGTTACCCAATTTATGATATCTCTATTTATGGACTTAGGTAAATGATTAGTCCATGCAAAGTCTAGTGGATTGACTTCAATGTAAAAATATTATCCAAGTGATGTTACTAACCATTCTCTATAAAAATGTAATCCCAAGATTAATTTATTTATAGAGAAGGTATAATACCATGGATACAACATGTTGAGCTACTTGATCTGTTGTTGAATGTTAGTTTTTCTATACTAATTTCAACTTCAGATTTATAAACAAATGATTGTCAATTGCTTCATGTTCATCGTTCTCTTATGGTGTTTATGATTGTAAACAGGTAAATTTTATCAAGTTTTACGTGAAATATAAAAGTAAAATAACATCAAAAACAAGTGTTGAACAACAAAAAAGTACAAAAAACCATCAACATGGATACTTAACATAATGTTTTGATGAATGAGTCCACCCCTCCTAGGCTACATCTCCTTGGTCTATCTTCCATGGATTAGGAGACTGTATTAGCTCAATATGGGAAAAAAATGTTTTTGACCAATCTCTACTGCTCCTTAGACCTACTTCAATGAGTTCAGAATGCTCAAATTAGCTAGGAACACCTTTTGCTGAGCTCAATTTGGTTGAATTTTGCTTCAGGTGTGGTCAAAATAGTTTTACGTAGGAAAACACTTGTAAAACTAGAGGAACTCCACTCAAATCCACTAAGACTGGAGTTATCGCCAATTTTGGAGGTCCACCCGAATTTCTGCCAAGTTAAACTACAGTTAATTAATGTTAAATGTGCTTAATTAACCGCTAAATGTGATTAGCACAAACTGCAGTTTTACTAACAGTTAACTCTGGCGGCATTGGTGGAGGTAGACACATGGAATGGAATAACACTAACGGTTATGTTTATGGTAACAATGGAATACATATAACTGTAACTGCCAATGGAGCATTTAGATGGGAGGACTCGCTTACAGGTTGGCCCTCCTAACCCCAAAATCACATTACATTAAAATTTAAATAGGCGTGGTAAATAATAGTTAAGTTGTAATGCGGTGGTGTAATGAAAATGTGCTGTGTTTGTTTGGTGCAAGTCCTGGTTCCCATCATGAACAACCTTTCGGTCATACTGCCACAATCTACCTAGTAGAATATGACACACATCCATGGGCATGATGACACAAATAAATTTGTCCGTATATTTGCCAATATGGAATTCCACCACACACTGCTCATCAACTAGCAGTTGGTGACCCTTCTATAACCATGAAAATTTATATGGAGTTGGATGCTTCAGTCGTTTAAAACCCAATTTGTCCACCATCTATGTTACAACCAGATTATCACTGCTTCCACTATCTATAATCAGTTTGTAGCATTTTCCATGTGACTTGCATACAATCTGGAATAATGCCTTTCTATGGGTTTGTTCAGTTGTTTCTTTTGTTCATTTCAGCAATACCTTATTCAAGACTAAGGTCTCTCCTATCTCCGGTGTATTTTTCTATATCCTGAGGCAGTGCCTCTGCTTCTTTTGTCTAAGCAACATATGCTCCTCTTTGACCAGCCTGTTCTCCTTCAGGACACTGAAAGGATCTGTTCCCCAACTTGTGGCACTTGTAGCACTAGTAGGCAGCTCTTTTACCTCTGCCATTTACTATTCCTCTCGGGTATGGCCTTCCTCCTCTCGTGTTGCCCTCCTTTTCCACTATGCCTGAGGTTTTTGAATTGTTTCCCTCTTGACTGTTATTGGCTGTCCTTCCTCTACCAAATGATTGTCCTGTTCGAGTTGTAATGTTTCAACTTCTTAACAAATATATATATATATATATTTATGATGGTATTTTTATTGGAAATTCATTTGTTTACATTCTACAATGGAAATTTGGAACGTGTTTGATTTCGGTACCTAAAGCTTGTCTTTGTAATAATAGCTTGCTTGGCCCACTTGTATCTTCGCTCTGTTGGCACTGTGGTTTGTCTGATAGCTCTCCTCACCTTTATGCTTGTTGTTCACCTGTGTATTTTTAGCTTTGTTGATGGGAAAAAAGGAAGTAGTTTCTACAGTATAAAATAGGAAGTTTAGGACCATAGTATGAATGGTTTCAAACGTTCTTGTATTCAGAAAATATTTCTATGTTTTCTCTGTATTTCTTCTATGATGGGAAAAAAAGATTACATCCACTGTTTCTTCCTTTGTTTCGTAGAGAATATTAGGCACCTATCAGAACTGCCAATGGTTACGTTAAAACTATTCCTGAATAATTGTCTTTTCTTGCTTTGTAAATTAAAAGAAATTCTAAATAATACTAAGAGGAAAAAAAAGAATTACTTAAGAAACCATTGTCATTGTCTGAGACAACCATTCATAGAAAATAAAAAAACTAATGAAACTCAATTTTTTTTGAACAAGACAAACTCCCACCATGTCCTTCCCTGAGTTGGATGCTCCTGCATCATAAACCCTAAACCCTAAACCCTAAGTATTTTATAACATTTGAAAAAGTGTTATGTAAAAATTATTTAAGTGTTTATTGAAAGCAATTATTAAAGTGTTATAAACCCTAAATCCTAAATGCTAAACTCTAAAACCTAAATGTCAAACCATAAACCGTTGGCATTTTATAACATTTTAAAAATCATTTTGCAACTTTTATTAATTGTTTATTAAAATCATTTACTAAAGTGTTATAAATCCTAAATTGTAAACCATAAAATCTAAAATCCAAACCCTAAACACCAAACCCTATGAATTTTATAACATTTTAAAAAGTGTTTTGTAACTTTTTTTTAGGTGTTTATTATAATAATTTTCTAAAGTGTTATAAACCTTAAATTCTAAACCTGAAACCCTAAACCCTAAACTCTAAGAATTTAATAACATTTTAAAAATTATTTTGTAACTTTTATTGAAGTTTTTAGTGAAATCATTTTAAAAAGTGTTATAAACCATAAAACCTAAACTCTAAACCCTAAACCCTAAACCCTAAATCACAAACCCTAAACCCAAACCCTAAACC
>APFE031670138.1:11998-42074 GCA_000404065.3 Pinus taeda
TCATAAGGCCAGCTAAATGTCCAATAACATGAATGGTTTGTGGATCAAATCTTTTCCTAGTAGGCTTCTTAAGACACAGTTCTTTGATGGCTTTAGTATATATGGGAATGTCTTTTATGGCTTGCAGTAGCGGAATTTTTATGTAGACATTCTTTAGCTCATCTAAAACATCAAACTGTGGTATAGACATTGGAAGTTTTGTTTGGACCAATCGGTCTGGGAAAGGTGGTGGTTGCAATGGTTGCATCTGTTTGTGTTTGATGTCATCGTTTGGTTTCCTTTGAATGGGGGTTTCATTTTCATTTTCCTCATTTCCTCCTTGTTTTTCAACTGATGGGGATTCTTTATGAAGTACCTTCCCAGACCTCAAATTGATATTTTGCAAGGGTAATGTGGGATATGATGGTCCCTCATCTACATTGTAAGATGGTCTCTCTGCTCTATTATTTGGATTTGGTACAGGTTGAGCAGGAATTTGAGTAGGTCTAGGAGGTTGGGGGTTAGATGGAAGTTGTAATTGTGATGGATTTATTGGTGGAGGAGCAGGAAATGCTTGTTGAGTGGATTGAGATTGATGTGGGTAAACAACTTGCTGCGGAGGATATTACTGATATGATTGAGGATATGGCGAATATGGCTGATGGTATTGTTGATATGGCTGTGAATATGGTTGGTATGGTTGACGGTATGATGGATATTGTTGAGAGTATTGCTGGGATGGTCTGCATTGTTGTTGTGGGTAACTCTGGTGCTGCCATGGCATGGGTACATTCCATGAATTTTGAGCATACATCTGATCATGTGCAGGAAATTGTAAATTCTGATTTGGGAACATACCTTGAGGTGGAGGTCTTGGCTGCCATGGTCTTTTTACGCCCATAAAATAGGCATTCTCTATATCTGTATTGGCTACCACATTACAATTCTACAAAACCTTAACTTTAGAGCAATGAAATATATCATGATTTTCAGTACAAAGGGCACAAACTTGAATATTCTCTAATGGACAATCTTTCAAGGCATGCTTCTTCCGGCATTTTGTTCAAAAGATAGCCATCATTTGATCTTCCTCTTCTTGTCTTTTCTTGGCTTTAAGAGTGTTAATTTGGGTCCCTAATGTACTCAACAAATCTGTTTTGAATTCCTCTAATAATTTTCCTATTTCAGCTCGTGTAACACTAGCTGAAGCAGATTTTATGGCTTTGGATGATATGGTTCTTTTCCCAATTTTTGCTTTGCTCCTGGAATACTTTTCACATAGATCAACAATTTATTTGAAAGGTAAGGTGGAGATACCACCTTTGCCCATCAAATTAAGATCATCTAAGTATTCCTCTCGAATGCCCTTCAAGAATTCTAATGAGATCAAGAGTCATGGATCGATGTTTTGATTTTTGTAAATTGTAAGAAAATCGTTCCAAATACTCCTCTAGGCTTTCATCCTCTTGTTGATTCATCCTAAAGATATCATCTTTAGAATCCTTTGATCTACAATAAGGTTGATATTTCCTTAGAAATATTCTTCACATGCCATCCCAAACAGTGATTGCATGCTCACCAAGTCCCATAAACCATTTTAGTGTTGATGCCTTTAATGTTGCTGGAAAGAGTCTAAGCCTATGGGCATCATCTTTGTAACCATATGTTTGACATACAATGTCAAACTCAAACAAGAATGAATCTGGATCCTCTGAAGCCATGCCATAAAATTTTGGTAACACAGAAGGAGGTATGTTTTTCATTTTGATTTCCTCATCATTGTTGTCTTCAAGTTCATGGATGGGAAATTTAAAAGTTGATTCTTCCTCCTCTCCTTGATCGTGTTGTTGGTCGGGAGTGGGTCTTCTTGCTGATCCTCCTCCTTCCTCAGCCATTTTTGTAAATTCTTCTGGTGATTTTATTGTTTGTTCAGTGTTACTTGTTCCAAAGAGTTGTTCTAGAGATTGTTGAGTTATGTTTCTACTTTCTCTCTTTTTGGAAGATTCAGGGAAATGCTTCTTCTGAGATTCGTGCGCCAATAAGATTTGTCTCTCAATACGTATAAGTCTTTGGCCTGACTTTTGTTTATCCTCTAATCTTTGTATGATGGTTTCCTCAGCTGGTGTTGTATGTTCAATCTTTCCCACAGAGTCTGCCCCTGATGATAAGTTAGTTTTTGGATGGGGGGTTTTTGTGAATCTGACTCTACTATCTCTAGATCTAGGCATAAGAAAACATGATTTCTACAGTGACAGTCAAATCTATGTTGTGTTTTTGGTTTGTTTTTGTTGATTTAAAATTTTTTTATATTTTGATTGATGCTTTTTTTTCAAAATCCTTTAACTACGCCTCCTCGGCAACGGCGCCAAAATGTAGTGGCCAATCTAGGGTGCTAGGTTAGACTAGATTTATCATCGACCTGGGTAAGTAAACTTCGAGGCCTATGCCTAAAATCTATAGGCATAAAGGATTCCTAACTAAGTGTTTGTGGTGATAGGCGACAGTACTTCTTTACAAAAGGTTGAGGTATGTTTCCTCTCACTTTAACACTCAGATTACCTAGATATCTAACTATCTCAGAGATACAAAGTATAGCTAGACTGAGATTTGAATCCCCTTACAAGGATGTTGTGCACAAAACTCTATCTAATTAACACTGAAGCACTCATAAAGAAATCAAAACACACCGAACTTTAAATACATACGCAAACAAATTTCATGGAAATGCCTTAAAGCATAACACTAGACCAAATCTCTTACAAGACCTGATTCAACGATCTAACGATGATATCTTTAAGCAAGCACCATGGATTCCATTTGTGAGAAATCATAATCGAATTGACAAAATCATTAGCATGGAAATAACATTAACAGTATGCATTCTATGTAAATTCAAGAGCTATGAAAATGATATTAAATGACATGCATTCAAAAGCAATGGAAATGTGTTCTATGTAAATTTAAAAGCAATGAAAATGAAAGGCACAATATACTAATCCATGTAGGACCCGTCCACGTTTCAATGGTACACTGGAATGAGCTCAATCAATCGACAATGTTAACGCATAGAAAATGCTGGAGGGAAATTGTAATTGTATTCAAACACTAAGAGTTGCAATCACATATATGAATTCAGTCCTTTAAAACAACACACAAAGGCAACATAACATGTCCGAAAACAAAACGATACAGAATTTTTATCTGCCTTCCTATCTTGAGTCGAACGCACATTCATTAAAGCATTTGTTCATGCTTTTAAAGTGGAATGATTTGCGGTCATTCTAAGATGAACCGGTTTCCCAAAAAGACAAAACGATTTCCAAAAAGACAAAACGAAGCCGGTTTAGAAACCATGGATTTTACTGCCTTTGTAACCAAAAGGCTGGGGTTTGACCCAGCGTTGACCGCATAAGTAGGAGCTTTTGATCTGCTGTAAAATCGATTTTTCTTCATGCTTGTACATTCAGGATCTCGTCCTTATCCACTGCTTTAGCTTTCCTGTCATGCCATGTGTCAGATGATAAACCATTTACAGGATGTGATATCTTCCTGAGACCTTTTTGTTAAAATTTCCTAATTTCTAACATAAAAACTCATAAATTAACTTTAATGCAAACTAACAACTATAACGCAATTAACTAATCAATTTCAATGGATGTAAAGAGGTCTATGGAGGGAAAATATAGGCAAATGATGATGTTTTTAGAAGAAAAAGAGGGTAATGGAATGGTACCAACACACCCAATAACATCTTTGCAAATAAAAGGTGTGAACTTTCAGTGGGCATCAAAGTGTATAGCCAAATTTGAGCAACTCAAGTATTTGCTGACGCGTTTAACCATCTTAAGGATTGTTGATTAGTTTTCACGAATATTTGTAAGGAAGGATTGGGTGGAGTACTAAGATAGAATGAACATGTAATTTTCTATGAATTAAGGAAGTTTAATGAGCACGAAAGAAATTATGTCACTCATGAATTAGAACTCACATATATCATTCACACATTAAAAATGTGGAGGCATTACTTGATCAGGGAGAACTTCTTGTTGATGTTAGACCATGCGGGGTTGAAATATTTATTCGACCACCCTAAATTGAATGGAAGACATGTCAAATTGTTAGCCATCACCAGTGAATTTGACTTTGATATCAGGTACATCAAGGGTGAAAAGAACAAGGTGGTTGATGCACTTAGCAAAAGTCTACAAGTAAACCACTTGGAAGCCATAAGTTCTTGCAACCTTAGCATTAGGGAAAATACCAAGGAAGCTTTGGTAATAGATGAATGCTTCTACTATGTACAAGATTGTTTGCAAAAATAACCAGATGGACCTTTGAGTGAGAACTACACACTCACGGGCTCAGTTGAGGGAGAAATGCAAGAAACCAATTGTCTGTAAGGTATTGAAGCAACGTGAGATTAGTAGGATGGGGGAGCTCTGCTCCCTCCTATCAAAACATTATGATAGACATAGGGAAGGGTATCCAAGTGTATAATTTCCCACTGTAGATCACCTGATAATGCAATATACTAAAGCAAAATACTTGATCTACTTCTACAAACAAACTTGCGGAAGCTTAACTGATTTTGAGCAAGATCAAATAGAACACATATAACAAAGAATGAGACATCAACCACACATGAACATAGAATAATACTCTGGGGAAAGCCTCAACTAAAAACCACGATCTCTGTATTATCATACAAGTGGAAATATCTCTAGATTACACAAAGCTTTAGCTCACAAGCTATCCAACTCTTAGTACAATCCCTCAATACTGCTCATAGATTGAATAGACACAACATATGCCTTCCTCCAGTCCTCCAAGCCTCCTATTTCCTTGTGCAATTTCTCCTAGGTCATATGGCTACCACTGGCGTGAATTCACCTCTCCCACAACTCACCAAACTCAGAAGTAACTGCGCAATCTCCAAGGAATGAATTCCTTCTGCATGCAAGAGATATCCTCAATGGAATATTCCTGCCACTGATAGTACACTATCCCAGCATCTGATCTCAACTGGGTCTCTAATTGAACTGACATGCATGAGTTATTTATGAGAGAATATTTAGTTATCTGAAGTGCAATAGTTACATGCATGCATGCATTAACTAACTGAACTCACAATCAATTCTACAAACGGTTGGAACTAATCTAACTAGACTTAACTTAGTTAACTAAGCTAACTAATTACAACTCAAAGTACAACTCATCCTGATCACTTTAATTAAGGGATAACTTCCTCAATCAAGGGGAAAATTGTTGCATGTCTTTGCATAGACTTCATGTTTGATTTTCTCCAACTAATTAACTCAAGATGATTTAATTAATTATTTTTCAAACAGCTGCTAAGATCAAATTCGAATTTTAATTCTCAATTTTAGTTCAGAGACTAATTAAAATTGGAATGTATCCCGAAATGCTATTTTTAACACTTCTATATTTAGCATTTCTTGTTGCTATTTTCAACACTAAGGAGGAGTTGGACAACTTTCCCAAAAGGTTGGAGGGATTGGCTTTGGAAATAGTCAAGTTCTGACAAAAAATATAGAGGTAGTTGGCATCAATATTAGAAAGAAAAGTGGTAGAATTAGTGGAGGATAAATAGTCTGAGAAGTCAATACTAAAAGGAGGATGCAAGCCTAAGTCAACAAAGACACCAAAGATAACCTTGACTAGCCCGCAAACCCATGCCCATATGGACCACATGAATACATATGCGTTAATTTGTAAATTTATTGGGATCTGGCCCAATGAGAAGCTCCTCAAATCGTGGATTTCTTATGTTTGGAAGCCTAAAGGGGAAGTGGGCCTTCACCTAGGCTCTAAAGTTTTTTTCATGGTAGTATTTTCTAATCTTGAAGGAAAAGATAGAATATTTGAAGGAGGCCCATATTTCCTATCATCAACGGGATTATACATGAGGCTTTGGAAGGAGAACTTCACACCAGAACAAGATACCTTCACCTTTGTGCCGATGTGGATTAGAATATATTCAATTCCATTGGATTACTGGCTCCCAAAAACTCTTGAGTCCATTGGTAACTACCTAGGACACTTTATGAAACTCTCAGAGGTCACCAAATAAGGCAAGTATACAGCATATGCTCAGATCTGTGTGGAAATGGACAACTCTGAAGCCCTCCCTGAAGCAATCCAACTTGAATTCTAGGATGAGAGCTAGATTAAGAGTATTGATTATGAAAAAAACTTGTTTTGGTGTCGTCGATGCCACGAAAATGGGAACCTTATCTAGGATTGCCCATTAAATGCCAAACCTAAGCAGTCTAAGCCTAATCCTAACAAAGATGGTGATGGTTTCACAGAAGTTGGTACAAGGGGGAAGGATGGAAGGATACAACAACAATGAAACCATAATGGGAACAAGGAGTAAAAAAAGTGCTATGAAGTGTTGACCGAAGAAATTAGTTAGATGAAGCCAAAAAAATAGCTTGAGCAAGAGATATTAGAGAAAAAAACATCAGAGAGTGATCTCCCAACAAAAGAAGAGACAATGAAATCACCCACACAACGCTAGGAGAAGAAAGATGAGATTAACATCCCTCCACAGTCAGACGAGGATTTGGATATGACATCTAGTGAGACTGGGGTTGAAGATCTAGATCTATCGGAAATAATGGAGTAGGAAAGCCTGGATCTCCTACAACCTAGAACAATGGAAAACCTAAGGATAGAAGAGATCCCAAAGGACTAGATTGATCAGGTGCAATGCATGTTTCTCACAAGAGAATAAAACTACAAAAGAGGCTCTAAGGAGTCACATGGAGAAGCAAAGGGCCTCAGAGTCAAACTAAACATCCAGAACATTCAGATCCCAAAGAAAACCCAACGGAAAATAAGTCGGAAAACAAACAACATTGCACTTAAGGAACTAGGATCTCTATTGATAAATTCAGGTAAGATAAAACCCTAGAGTCCAAACTCCCTGCCTCCTCTTTTCCAATGAAAATTCTAACATGGAATATAAGGGGCATGAAGAGTCCCCAAAAACAAAAAAATTCTGAAGGAAAAAATGAAGAAATAAAATCCAGATATCATGTTCGTTCAGGAAACAAAATGTACGGTGGATGGTATGAAAATATGCATTGGAAAATTGTAGCCTAAATATGATTGTGTAGATATATAATCTAGGAATTAGGTAGGAGCACTCTTATCTTTATGGAGTCCCCAAACAATCCAAGTGGTATCCTCTAAGGCCTCTTGTCACTCGTTGGCTCTAGTTATTTAGTACATAGGATCGCTGGATCTAGTTCTTTGCACTAATGTTTACGACGCACATGGGAATGAAGAGAAGATTGAGTTTATCCAGTACTTGGAAGCCCTTTGAAGAAGGTACCCCACATCAAAATGGATCCTGGTAGGAGATTTTCAGATGATCCTCTCCCTGGCAAAAAAAAAGGAGGTACCATAAAACTACACAGAGATGCAGAATATTTTCAAAATATGATTGGGCGCTTAAAGATGCTGGACTTAGAGACCTCAAATGGTGTATTTACCTGGACAAATAAAAGGGGGGATAAATACCTACTTTTGGAAAAATGGCCTTTTGGGTTTTTTTCAAATCTATATGAATATGGAAGATTGTATTTTCAGATGCATATGAAAAAGGTTTAAAATCATGATATCTAGATGAGTGAGATTTCAATGTTAAGGTGACATGGTATTGATAGGGATTAGAGACATAGAGCTACTTAGGTAAAGGCTTAGGTGGAATCCATCATAAAGGTGACATGGATTGGTGGATGTTTACAATCTAGAAATCCAAAATTCTAGCTAATGATTAAATGGAGAATTTAAGATTTTCTATTGAGAAATGGACCAAGAAATTCTCAATTTGTTTTTTCCTTGATTAAATTGAGAAAATTTGAATTTTCATATTAGCAGACAACTTGGATGCAGTTAACTTGTGTGACATGGTTTGTGTCACCTAGTTTACTCGGTAAATTCAAGTTGGAGGAGTTAGAGTTCAATTAAGCATGTGTGATTGCTAATTTGTAGCAAACAATGTCAGTTATTTCAAGTTGTTTTCAATTAAAATGGTTCGAACTGTTGGAGGAACTAGTGGAAGGTTAAGTGTGTATGGGTGACTCCAGTATAACTCTGTAATCATCTAGTTAACAGGTCAATCATCGTAAATAGCTAGTGCATGCAGAGAATTCGAGTTACCCAGTTGAAGTGGATATTCCAAGGCAATGTAACATCAATTTTAGACTAGCCTTGAGTGTAGTACAAGTGTTGCATGTAGACAGATGATAACCTTGGAAATTACGTAATCCATTTTGGAGAAATTCCTAAATAATATGGGCCTAATTTCTTAGTAATTGTGCAAGGAAATAGGGGCTCCAGTGGAGGCAAAAATTGACTAAGTATGGGTTAGAGCTTCTCAATGAGTAGAGAGAGAGGTTATTCACTTATAGGTTGTGCTCAGTTGAGCAAAAAAATTGTAATACATCTCTATTCATAAAATTAATGCAAGCGGACATTGAGGTTTTCAGTAGATTGCTTTCCCCAGGAAGAATATTGTGTGCATGTGTGTTACTTCTTATTACACGTCTAATTTTTTCTTCTAGATTGTGAATTACTTTTCATAGAGTAGTAGAGTAGGTTTATGTCTTGTGATTTTGATTAAAATTTCATGAGTAGCTTCAAATCTACACCATAATATCTACATTTTCCTAGATTTGAATGTTGACCTATTGTTCAAACACTTTTCCTAGATTCACAGTTTTTGGAAATTCTAGATGAATCTAAAAATTTGGAAATATGGAAGACTGGAGACATTGAACTTTTAATAAACAATTGTCAATAATTTTCCTAGATCCAGATGCATATGCCTGCCACATGTCAACAATATTTGATAGCTAACATGGCATTGTATGTTAGTGACATGTTGGAAACATTACTTTCATGTGTCAACCTTATAGATGTTAATATGGTGTAAGAAAGGTAAATTTTGGGAGGGCCATATTTTTTGTGTTGTTTGAAAATTTGATGAAGTTTATATGATGAAAAAGATCTCGATGAGTAAAATATAATGGTGATATTAGAAAATTAAGGTGGTTAAAAGGATAATTTTTTTAATAATCCCATGTTAATAAATTTATCTTGGAGGTTGGGTCTATATGCTCCATACCCTCAAAAATTCCTTGATGGGATTAGATATTGTAAAAGTAACATAGTTACGAACTTAGTGATGACTATGATAACAAAACAAGAACTCTAGCTCTTAGAAACCCATTTTTTGTGTTAAAAGTGTTGAAATTTCTAAGTATAACCCGTTAGAAATTATTCTTGTACTATCTGGTTTATTTCTTCTACTTGTTTAATTATTTAACAAGCTATTTACCATGTAAATACTGAAAATAAACACAAGTACAATATCAACATCTACAGATCATCAACTAAAAGAAAACAAGCACACAAGTGAAACTGTTATTTTTGGACCGATGTCCTCGGAAAAACCCAATGCGGGAAAACCAATGCATCTATTCAGATGGTTATATTATTATGCAGTTTATTTGAGTACAACGAGGTGCCTAAACTGACTCACCCTGAAAAGAAAAATACACAGCAACAATACCTCTATATCTGGAAACAGGTATTCAGAAAATCTATCCCACGAAACCCTCTCCAACACAACTGAAGCTCATTGTTAGCCCTTCTAGCCTTTGCGTCAGCCTTCTACTGCCCTATGTCAGCCCCGGGACTCTCTGCATCAGCCCTCTGAGGCACTACACAGGCTCTACTTCACTCCCTCTGACCTATGCGTGGATGAGGCAATCTCTCTGGGCTTTGCGCTGCCTTTGTTGGGATCTGCGTATCCTAAACTGACCGCTACGCTATATCTGTATTCTTTTGTGTTGGTCTCCCAGTATTATCCCTACCTCTTTGCCTCATACTCATTTCCCCTCGCTGTTGATTGCTAATTCACTTTTTTTTAGCAACCTTGCTCTAGCAAAATGAATGACTGATCACTCTCGTGTATTCTACTCGCCCTCTAGCCTCCTCTTATAATTTTATCATTGGTCCTTTAATGGCTAAGATTAAATCTCTACTCAATGACTAAGATTATATTTGGCTTGATCGATGAATTTTGGAACCTTGTAACCTAGTTTTATATCAATACCCATTAATATTTTATTTTTCCTAAGTTTAGACTTAGGAACTCCATTAAAAATATCAATTATTTTAATATCTTCCAAACCAGTTAGAATTTTCCCAAACCATTTCCGAGTCTTCGATATCTCATGTGCTTTAGCCTCTCCACCAATTTCATGTCTAGAGCACATATGATGATACCCCAAATCAACACCCTCTTAGCGAGGATTGTGCTCTAGTAATACTCCACATTGAGTATCACATTAATTATCCAGCATTGGTCATGTATTGATGCTAGGCCTCCCCACCCAACATCCTTTGCATTTCTACATCATGTACTGCTACCCATGGCCCTACCATTGCCATTGCTACATCTGTACAACAACTCCCTCTGCATTTGTGCTACTGCTAGTCCAACCTCCTAGCACTGCATCTGCACTGCATCCCCCTTTCATCATGTTGCATTGTGCTACTACACTGCAACTCAGTTACTAAGAAGTAAGTAACTGATCCACCCAACTCTAACATCCCTGTTAGACTAGAAACACTCCCGATGTTGAAGCTCCCTTTTCCACTAACAAGTGCTCCATCTTTGACCTTTGGGCTGCTGCAACAACTCCCTGCATCTCACACTGTTGCACACCTCTTTATGTCATCCTAAACCGGTGCAACACTCTCGTGCCTCTCGCACTGTTGCAGCCTGCTAGCCTTACGCTGTCCAAGGACTCCTACACTGTAGCAATCTCTATCACTCCATCCACATTCATCTCTACCATCATCTGTTAGTACTGCTACTCCTCTTTGGGGCTCCTATAGCAAGGTACAATCCAAGAGGTTGGGTACCTCAAGGATCCTGCCCCTCATTGCCTGTAGTCCTCCTAACTATAGCTCGATGTCTCCCCACTTCTTCTCAAGTGGCACATGAGCACTCATTGCACAATTGTCCTCCTCCTCGACTTCTTTCTCTGCCTTTGTGGGCACTACCTTCGAGTCTGAAGCCTATCCCTTTCTCTTCTTCCTAGGACGTTGGTTCGCAAAATGACCCAGTTCCCCGCAATGGAAGCACTTGACCTTGGAGAGGTCCTTCTTCTTCCTCTTCTCCTACTTTCCCACAAATGCTAGAGCCACATCCTCTTCTTCCTCCTTCTTGATCCTGACCCCATTTCCACTACTCCCTACCTTGGTCAACCATCTGATCTCTTCTTGACGAAGAGTTGCCCACAATTCTTCCCAATTTGGAAGACTTGTCCTACCTAGTTTGTTCTCAACAAATACCTCCCAATCCTCGGTAACTGTTGCACAAAAAATTGTTACCTTGACATTATGCAATCTGTGTGAGTCCATTACCACTCATATTTTCCTCCTTTACAAGTCTTAAGCCTCAATTCCTCATATCAAGCCTTGAAAATAAGAGAAAGCCCTCAAAAGTCTCTAAAACTCTGGTTCCGCACTTTCTCTTAGTATTAATTGCGGTCCCACACCTAAAGGTCATGTCCCCTGCGCACTTGACCACTCTGTCTCTGTGTTATGGGTGCAGACCCGTATAAAAGTTAAAAAGGCACAAGTATATTCTTAAAAACTCACTTTGAGTCATTTCTAGAAGCTTCTGGAAGGAATATTGAGGTGGCAAGTTCTCTCCCTTAAGGTTCATGCATCCCATACCCTAAGGAGCTAACCCCTTGATGTGAGGAGCTTATCCCTTTGAAGGAGGACTCTATCCCTTCATAGGTGGACCTGTAACCTCCTTCCTCTGCACTATAAAATGAAGCATTGGGCTGATTACTTGGGGAGCTTGAAAGCTGAATATTTTTGAGGTGAAATGCTACTAGAACTTAGTCTTCCTAATTCAGCTTTTATGAGGAGAGATTACATACCTCTTTGATCTCATTTGGAAGAGTGTAAGGCTTGCCAAAGTAAAGGAGATTCTTGTTTCGGACCCTGGGAAGAGCTTGTTCAACATCAAGGTTGAAAAGGTTGTAAGGTTCTTCTATTTCAAAGTTAATACAAATAAGTTTGTTTTCTCAATAAGCTATGTTTTATGGTTTATTTTATGGATTCCTTGGTCACCATAATGAACATAATTTATGATATTAGCTATGCAGGTGTTATTTGATGTTTTCTTGTTTGTGTTTGCAGGTTCTCAAAAGGAAACTCTTTCGAACGGTTGAAGGATGGCTACTACAAACTAGCGTTGGACTTAAGGTAGAGTCTATACACCTCTATAGTTTGTATTAATGAATTGTATATATTTAGAGAAAGATAGATTTGCTTGTTTGCTTGTTTCTAGATATCTTTTGATACTAGGGAGATCGGCCTTTTCCGCAAGATCAATTTATTCGGCCAACAAATTGGTGACTCCACTAGGGAACTGAATTTGGTTTTTGGTTTTCCTTTGTCTTTGACTTGAGAAAATTGTTCTCATTTCTGGTTTTTTCTTGATGTGTGTGGGGTTGGGTAGTTTTTAGGATCTAGATTATTATTTTTTTTGTTTTTTTTCAAAGTTTTTAGGGGACCGAACTTTCTTTTGACAGACAATCCGAGCATGTCCGCACTTTTCCTTTAGTACACAGAGCGGTAGTGCATCTGGTTCTTCTGGAAGCCTGCGAACCCCATGAAATTTTTTAAAAAACCTAAAAATGTTTTCTTCCAATTAATTTTAGGTTTTATTTACGGCTTTTAGTGTCTACCCAGATCTGCATGTCTTCTGTCAAAAATCTCTTATGAGTGAGTTCCATTGGCATTTTTGTTTTAGATGATTTTCTAGAAGTTTTGCATGCCTGGAGTGGTTTTCACTTGGTCTATGTAGTGACTCAAAGATCAAAAGCCTAAGAAACCTTAGATTACCCTGGTGTATTTTTGTCTTCTTGATGAGTCTGACTGGTTTGTGAAATCTGTCCTTTGTGAGAAATAGACTTACTTTTCTCTTTGCAAATCTTTGAACGAACTTGGTTATAAGTTTTGAATTTCATTTTTATAAAAGAAAACATATTTGGATGTATTTTGATTGATTTGTTATTCTGAACGAATTAATCCTTAGTTTACTGAACAACTAAGTAAAACATCCTAAAAAAGAATTGACGCTTTTATTTCAATTAGGTTTTTAGATCTCAAGATTAGTTTTTGTAGTTTTGAGTGTTTTCTAGAAATCGTAGAATCTCTTTTGAAAGAAATTGTTTTTTGTAGTTTTGAGTTTTGAAAAAGGAAAGGGATTTATTGTGAGCATAATTAGTAGTCTCATTTTGAGTTCTTATTGAAAAAGACAAAAAAAAAAAAAAAATCTTGTCATTTACATGTCAAAAGAAAGATTTGTTTCTCAAAGAATTGCATTCTCGAACTCTTTATTTTAGCTAGAAATTCATTAAAAGAAAAGCATATTGTTTATCATTTTAGGTGCATTTTTAGTGTTTTTGGAGTCAAGTCTTCACACCATCAAAGTTTCATTTCCATACCTATTGACTTGAGAAACAACCCATAAAAGTAACGCTTAATTAAAATTGATCTAGCAATCTTTTTTGTTTCTAGGGCTCTTATCACCAATATAACTTAGGCTAGTATCTTGGAGTAGGGAGTAATTAACTCTCCAAGATAGTTAAACAAACAAGTAGCTATATCTTGTGGTAGGAAATAAATCCAATTGTAATTGATATAATCTGGGAAGCTCCTCTTAAAGGAGTCAATCACGAGATCATGTCCGAACCTTTGAAACAATCAAGTATGTTTCATTGGGAAAGATAGAAGATTTGCGCGTATTATAAACGGTAAACCTCGGATTAACCATTGTCAAGGAGCCTGGGGTCACTTGTTGGTAAACCTCAGATTGATCATGTCGAGGAGCCTTCAAGGGGATTGAGCTTTGTTACTCTACCCTTGCGCGTCGATCAGATCATAGATTGTTCCCCCAATTGTATTTGTTGTTGTTGGTAACCTCAGTGTCCATAAACTTAAGATTATTTCCTAAGGTGATGGCAAAGGATAGGTCTTACTATACCTGGAGTAGACGTCGACTAGACTCACTTGGACTCTCTGGGGGGTTCTCTTCACTCGAGATGGTTTTGTGAAGAAGCTTGTGCTAGTCTATTTCATTAAGCAGGTTGTCGGGTAACTGTTCCAACCGCCCTTTCTGTATTAAATTCAACGATGTTGGATTTCATCACCAACTAGTGATTTTAGTACGGGAAGTTACTGTTTATGCGTGGTTTGAACGCTTAGATTTTTTAGGTGTGTGATTCAATTGTTTGTTTCTTTAGAGACTTTAGGTGGATTTATTGAAATTTTCTTTGTTTGCATGTGAGTAATTAGATATTTAATCGTGGCTGAATTATCAAGACAGTCTCGTAGACTTTGAGGGCAACCTCTTGAGTATACACCAAGCCATATTGAAGGGCTACGAGCTCTTGTATCACCTAGTGACAGTAGAGTTGGGTAATCGGAAGCCGGAGAGTCATCATTAATTGTTCATCCTGATTATCAAGTTCAAGCAACAGAGTATATTTCTGAACCAATTTCATTTTCCGAAGTTACTGGTAGTATTTCTCCTATCAGTGAATTAGCTGAAGAACCTGAAATTTCTGAGCTTGAAACTAAACCTGTTGCTACTCCATCTTAAGGATTTCCATCTCCAACTTCTAGTGTTCCTGGTTCACCCAGGGTAGGAAGTATCATTACCCAAAATCTTCATTATGGACTCATTTCTATTGAAGAACTTGTTAGTCCAGACGAAGATATAATTCTTCATAAAAATCAACCAACTATACAACTTAGGGAGCGTGAATCAATTTTCTACAGTCCTTTTAGGAGTGACGCTTGGTACGTATCATTGACAAATTTTTTAGAAAACCCAGGCCTTAGATTTTCACCACCTCGAACTCCTTTTCATCCTATGCCCAAAGGTTATTATCCTGCTTTTAACATGTCGAAACAGTCATCTATTTTTTCCCAAACACTGGAAACATTTTTATATGGTGGTCCTCCTATCCTTTCGGTGTACCAGTCACTCATTGATACTTTTTCAGGAGCATCTCCTCAACCAATTCAACATGAGATATCAACTAGTAATAATGGGACTCAAGTGTTAAGCATAGAAGAAATTCTTATGATGTCTGGTAGTATTTCAAATCCACAACCTCAAGGTAGTCAGTTACTGCCTAGGGGGCAACCCCAAGGTAGTCAGTTACCACCTGGAGGGCAACCTCAAGGTAGTCAGTTACCGCCTGGGGGCTAACCTCAAGGTAGTCAGTTACTGCTTGGGGGGAAACCTCAAGGACAGTACATACCTCAAGGTCAACCCTAGACTCAGTACATGCCTCAAGGTCAACCCTAGTTTCAATATATACCTCAAGGTTAACCCCAGTTTTAGTACGTGCCTCAAGGTTATCCTCCTCAAGGTTAGTACCCAACTCAAGGTTTCCAACTACCTTCTGGTCAACCATTTGTACAAGAAGCTGGAAATGTATTGCTTAATTATCAGCCCTACACTCAACCTGGTTATGGTCCTCCATATGCTCAACCTTTTATGGGTCCATGCCCTGGAATGAATATGATGTGGGATCCATCTCAAATTCAACAGAATATGTAACCTAATGTGCAGTTATCAAGTCAACCTGGACAACCTTTGGTTTCTCGTTTAACCCAACAACCTATCCAGCCTACTGTTCAAACTTCTGCACCTAGTGTAGTTCAGCAGTCTGGGCCTAGTTCACCTTGAACTCCACCTCAAACTACTGTTGCAACTACTGCAACCTTTGTTCAACCTACCACACCTGTTTCTGGAGTATCAGTAGCTCCAGTTTCTACTGTCCTTGCATTAGTGCAAACTCCTCAAGCCTCTTTACCACAGTCAAGACCTGCAGTTCAGACTTCGGTCTAGATGCCTGCAGGACAAGCTGGTCCAAGGACAATTGTCACAAGTCAACCACAATTCATTTATCAACCATACCAGGGACAGTATCAATTTGGTCCTACTGTACAAAACCCAGTCTATCAGTATCAACCGCACCTTGGCTATACTTATCAATAGCCTCAGCAACCCCAGTTTGGTCCTATTAATCCTAGTTTTCTAAGAGGTTATAATATTCCTAATGAAAATCCAATTCCAGGTTATCCTGGATATCCTCCTTCTGGGGCTGGTCTTGTTACCTAATTTTTTCGAGACCCTAATTGTCAGTTACCTTTTATTGCAACATTGGATTTACCTGATTTGTCACACCTTACGAACAATCTGATTTACTATCTTCTGTATTGGCCGCCAATGCCTAATAAGTTGGCTAGTGATATCCCGAAGTTTGAGGGTAAGTCAAGAGAAGACCCATCAAATCATGTGATGACTTATCACCTCTAGTGTGCATCTAATTCCATTCTTGATGATTCAATTCACTTACATCTTTTTCAACGAACTCTAATTGGTCTTGCTGCCAAATGGTACATTGAGTTACCACGAGGCTCTTTTTATAATTTTAGTCAGTTAGCCACTTCTTTCTTAACTCATTTTCAGTTTCCTATCAGATACGACAATGGCACGGAATTATTAACTTCATTAAAACAATCCAAATCCACATATATCTCTGATCATATTCATGAATGGCAACGTAGAAGGTGTTTAGTGAAAGTTTTTATTCTAGATCAAATTTTAGAAGATGGTTCGCAAAATCATTATTACCTAAAATCACTGAAGATGTAGCTAAGGCAGGAGTTGTTACTAAAAAGGAAGTAATTACTCTGGCTCAGTACCTTGACCTCGTCTATACGAAGTCAGGTACTTTACATGAAAAAATCCCCGACCTTCTGAAACACAATCAAATAATTGCAGCTCCTTCAGGGTCTCATGCCGCTGATGGTATGATTGGTTTAGTTAGTACTAAAAGCAAGAAGAAATATTTGAAGAATTTTTCTCTTATTATAACTTTACCAGATTCCCTGACAGGAGACTCTTTCGCTAAAATTCCTGTCGATATCCACGTCGTAGAATCATCTACGGCCAAATCAAAGTCTGGTGGTAAAAAGAAGGGGAAGAAGAAAAATAAACAAAACTCAAAAGAGAAAATATATAAAAATAAATCTACTGACGAGAAACGTAAACCTCACTATCCTTCTCTCATTTGTGATGAGGAGCATTTTACAAGAGACTGCCCACATCGAGCAGAGGTTTCAAAAATCGTCAAAGGTTCTCAAACGCCTGAAGTCTTAAAGGATCCTTTTCCTAATCAAGATAGTAAGATGATCAGTTCTTCCTCAAATGCCTCAGAAGAACCCATTATGATGATGTCTCATGTCAGGATTGCGACGTGATCGCAAGATTATGGTAGTAAAAATCTTGTTGGTGGTAAAGAAGCAGAATCTTCTAATTCAAACCCATCAACTAAAACTCCTCCTGATTCTGATCCACTACTAAGCTTAAATATTTGCATGTGGAGAAATTGGCCTTGGTAGCTGTTCAAGCTGTCCAAAGACTTCTCACCACATCTTATTACGCAAAACCATGGTAATTTCTATTTGTAACCCTATGATGTATATCTTGACCAAACAATTGCTACGGGGAAAGTATTCCAAATGGATAGTTATCCTGTAGGAATTTGACTTGGAATTTGAAAAATCCAAGGCAAAGAAATCTTTTGTTTTTGCGGAATTGATGTGTGATTTCCCGCGTATTGATACTGAAACTGTGGCATAGGAACCCATTGCAGACGAATCCTTGTTTCTTATCAATACTCTTGATCCATGGTATCGAGATATTATTGTTTATCTCCAAACCCAATCTTTTCGGCCTAAAATCTCACGATCTAAGCGACGGAAAATACATTTCAAATCCCAACAATACAATATTATTGGAGATACAGTCTATCGTCATGGGGGGATTCTGTTTTCTGACGTTGTCTAACTCATGAAGAAGCTGAAAAGGTTCTGAATGACTGTCACTCTGGAGCATGTGGTGGTCATATGTCTGGGTATGCCAAATCCCAAAAGATATTGCGCGTTGGTTATGTTTTGCCATCCTTATTCAAAGATTGTATCAATGCAGTCTAGAAATGCCACAATTGTCAAATTTTTGATTGTAAGATGCATGCTCCACCTGCTCCTCTCCACCCTATAATTGTTGTCGGTCCTTTCGCAAAGTGGGGTATCGGCTTTATTACATTAACCCTCACTCATCCGGGGGCCATGCGTATATCATCCTAGCGGTAGATTATTTTACTAAGTGGGCCAAGGCGATGCCTAC
The DNA here is from genome assembly GCA_000404065.3 of Pinus taeda. NCBI lineage: Eukaryota > Viridiplantae > Streptophyta > Pinopsida > Pinales > Pinaceae > Pinus > Pinus taeda. The sequence continues at coordinate 30,312 of APFE031670138.1, forward strand.
ATTTTCAGCAAATGGAAAAACTGCTCGTTGTTTGACAAATAAAGTTTTGTCTTGCCTTGGGGGTTTTTCAATGTATATGTTACGGTGGATGAGAGATATAGATAAAGGTCAAGATGAAGGGATTTCCCCATTAGTTAATATGAAGAAATACCCTTATCAAGCCCTCAAGGCTATGAGGTGGCAGTATAATGCAAAGTGGGGCCATGAAAATTATGCGAGCTGACTAACATCCCTTCATAAATCCCATTTGGACCTATGAGTTAAGGCCATAATCACAATCTATCGGAAGTGTTATTGATGCACTATTGCCTTAAAAACCCATCTTTACAACTTTATCGAAATACAAAGTGATATAAGGGAAAACCCGCTCTGATCAACAAATCATACTTCAAATACATAGACCTGCATATACAAATGTCATTGGGTCCACTCCTTCATATGTCTTTTCCTTTTAAAACCCTAGGACAACTATGTTTTCACAAAACATGGAAATACACTAAAACACATGAGAAATCTGACCAGACGCTTAAGGCCGAAACTCAAATGGAATTACACCCACATCTATAAACTTTCGGGTTCGTTGTGTTGCTCCTTTACTCTCCCGATCTCTGATTGCCCTGATCTTCGATCTGTCGCTATTGGCCATCACTTAAGCAGTCCATCATAACTTCGCATGTCGGCATTCCATTACCACTATCACTTAACTTACCCGATATGTGATCAGCAATTTGATCTCCGTTGTTGATCAGGTATATGATCCAACAGTCCACGCTTCATCGCATTATCGCAATAGGTGTTGGAAAAGGATTAGGCCCGGTCCATCCATATGATACATTAGGATGCGATCAATCGGCGATCACTCATCGCATATTCTTAAGGCCTGAAGTCCTATTGCATACTAATGAATTATGCTGATGCGATAAAGTGGCTCTGTTTTCCCTGATTTGATCTGGTCTGTTGATCTTAGAGATCCAACGACTACTGTTCATTACTCTTCAGCGCTTTATTCCGTCTCTTTACTTGATTTCATTCAATATTGTGGGACTTACACCTTTCACAGGTTTACTCTTCCATACTCCATTTTCACACACGACATTCATATATAACACTAAGCTATGATATCTTTGAAGCAAGCTGAGCTACTCTTATAACACTAAGGACCCCAATTATGCTTTGAATGCTGCGATTTATAACTTAAGGCATACAATCAGAGAAGGATGCTTCAATTGTTCCGCAGGCAACTATAGAGTGGCAAGCAAAGGATTTCAATAAAAACAACACACTCATGCACACTGAATCATTTTATTCAATACAATAATTTTACAGAGTCTCATCCCTCTGGCTCGATTACAACAATAAAAGACCCTGTTTCAATCTTGAAATCCTCACTCTATCTTACTCAATTCTAACATAACTAACCTCTAGCTAACCTATCCAACCTCTGAATTATACAAAAAGATCACAATTTATACAAAAGTGGATTCATGAACCAATTCTAGTTCAGATCTAGAAATCTCTCGCTCTCACCTAAAGAATCTCTTCAACTCCACTCTTTTCTAAACAAACGCTAAATCAAGCTTTCAAATTCCTCATATCCTATTCAAACCAAATAAATCTAACTGCTTGGCCTAATCTCCACACAGGGAGGATAACTCAGCCACCATACCCTTTTTCTCATAACATTTAAATAAATAAAATTAACTAAACTCTTGTCTTCCAACCCTTTGTTAGTCACAACATGTGATCATGCCATCACATTGTTGACTAGGCTTGAATGCTCCTACATCAGCCTCCCAAAGTTGAAAGCTTTCATGACCTCCTGGTCATGTGTTTCTTCTGCTGATCATCCAGTATCCCAAACTTTACTTTGTAACTGGTCATCACTTTTATCATGCTACTGATTCAATTCTTAGCCACTGTCACTTCTGTTCCTCCATATTTCTAAATCTTATTTTGTTTTTGTCCTCTTTCCTTGCTGACACAAATTTATTTTGTTAATTTCTCTTTCTTGCTATCCCTCTTCTTCACTAACTCCATATTCCACAATTTCTCAATTTCCTCCTTACCATTTGTTATTAACTGAACTCCTCTAACATCTATCTGATGTACATTCTCCTTTACCATATAAATTATAAAATTTCTATCCAATTCTTCTTCACCTTTGTCATTTACAAATTGTTGTTTGTATTCTACAAATTCCCTTCCATTATCATTAAAGATAATCCTTTCCTCTATGTTATCAGGTTCATCTAATAACCTTCCCAAGAAAATACAATTTCCTTCATATTCAATAAGCATGTCATTTGCATATGACTCCTCCTTCCTGTATAAAATAGAATTTCCATCACAATTTTCAGAATCAAAATAACTATGGTTTTCACTCTTCATAGGTAATTTTGCCATCAAATCCTTATACTGTCCTTCTGCATAAGTTATGTAATTGTTATCAATTTTCATTTCGATACTTTTCTCTATAGTATACAGTGTTCCTTTTGTAACACAAGACTATCATTCAACAATTCAATAGCTAGGATTTCTTGGAGCATATCATTGTGAAGTATCCGTTCATCTTCTATACTTATACCATTGCAACAAAATGATGTTGTTTTATCTTCTCCAATAATAGAAACAAAGTTCTGGTTTTCTAAATCTTCTTCATGGTTTATAGATTCATAAAAATAATCCACTTTAAAATCATAGAATTCTTGAACTTCTGCATCTGTCAACATCATCATGTATTCCTTCACAATTTCTATAATACTTTCATTTTTATTCTCTATTGAAGATATTTCATTCTGGTTACCGTCACAAACTTTCATTTTTTTATCTTCAGCTTATTTAATCATGACAATTTCCCTATCAATACCATCATTCTCAATATTATTAAATACATGATCAAAATAACTTTATGTTTCAGCCATCTCTTCCAGTAATCTCACTTCTTCATCAACATGCATAAGCAGATTGTCCAATTGTTGTTCATCACCTGTCAAACCTGAAAACATACACAACATGACAGTATCAAAAATACAAGGCTCTTCATTTGAAGCCTCAGTGATTAGCTCCTCATGCTTCTCTGAACTATTCTGATAGTTCACTAAGTTATTGAGAAATTCTTCCACAACATCTCTGATTTCTTCCTCATCAAAGAAAACTTCTAGGACTGCAACTTCTTGACTATGCTTGGCAACTTCATCATAAGTTTGTAGAATACCTTCATGTTCTACATAATTTCTTCCAACACTTAGTTTATCCAAATAAGACAACAATGTCTCCTCCTCTTCTATGATAAGTCTTTGAGCTTTTGAAGATTTCCTTGACTTAACTTCTTCAGCTGAGTTCTCCATGTCATATTTTCTTCTCTTCACTTCACAAACCTGTAATGCATTTTCTTCCTTTCCTTTTTCCATTTCCCATTGATCTTCTATCCATGCTAAAATTCCTTCAAATATGATCCAATATTCTTTTAATAAGAGAAGACACAACCATTCAGCCATACCTTTTAATTTACTTCACCAATTGAAGTCTTGAAAGTATTTATGCATCTCCTTTTGTGTTTGTCTTGCCTTTGCCTCTTTCACCTTTTCATACACATGTTCGAATTCATTAGGTTGCATACCTGCAATTTTACATTCACAAAAATAGTTAATCTAAAAAATATGAGATTTTCTTGTCTGTGAAGACGCTACCAGCACATTCCTCTCATTCTCAATTGTTCAAAGTATTAATTTCTCAGCAAAAAATTCTCTAACAGGCCATTTAACTCTTCTTCCCACATAAAATCCTTGTTTCCATTTTTCTCTAATTCTTTTCAATACCAGCTTCTTCAAACGACTAAGTTCTGTCTTCATCTCAGCCAACTCCATGTTCCTTTCTTCTTTACTCATTCCTTTGAGTCCAACTACTTCGGCATTCTTTTCCCTCTGCTTCTGACTTTCCTTTGTACCCCTGCCATAACTACCAATAGTTAATTCCATTTCTTCCTCTAGTGAACTTTTCATTGTTCACTAGTGAGCTGCAACTAGCCTTTTTCATCTATAACAAGTCTCCTTCATGCCTCACCAAACTTTTCTGAGTTTAGCCTTTTGGCACCTATTAGTTCTTTCCTCTAACCTTTCACTGACTAACAATTCTACCTAGTGCTTCTCTTTCTAGAATTGTTACCTCCTATCCACAATCACAATTGTGGAGCTACCTCAACAACTTCTACCCAACCACAGTTGGAAGTTGTTCTCATCTCTTCTTGAACATTCCTTACTCTAGGATCTGCATCTTCAATTGCTCACTTCCTTCTTCATTCAGTAATTTCATTTACTGTCGGGTACTGTCACCTTTACTCATCTGAGAGTTCTTCTTGATCTATTTTTTTTAACATAGCTCATATGCTATGATGCTGGTACAACTCATTCTACCTTTCAGAAATTCCACTGCTTCCACTAACCTGCACAGTCTTCTCTCAAGATACATCAAAGTACCTTTCAAACCTATAATATTTCTTCAAAGATGTCTTAAAACTAATTCTCATTCCATTAGTTAAATCTTTGCCAAATGATTCATCTGTTCACTATTTCATTTAAAATTTCCATTCAAAAGCCTTCATACAGTCATCAACTATTTTTCCTCTTACTTTTCACAATGGACTCTTCAGCTTTCAAGATCGGTCAAGATTAGATCTGAATTTCAATTATTTTAACAATTCATGACAGACACTATCAATTCCTTTTGATAACCTGTTTATAAATCCTGTCTTGCTTCTATAACTTCCAAAATTCATTCGTTGTAGTGGTTCTTCTTTCATTCCTATTAAACCTAATCTCTGTTCTTTCAATCATCAATATCATTGACTTCAACAATACTTTGAGCAATCCTCAATCATTCTCAATTTCACAAAATTATTCAAATCATTTAAATGAATTCAGTGCCATAGCAAACCACTCTTCTATTTAACTTTAATTTCAAAACCTTTCACTTCAATTTACCTTTTAAATAGAATCAATGATTCAATCAACTTACATGGAATTTTCATTTTCCTGAAAGGAAAGCACCTTCTCCTTTGAAATCTCAATCCCTTGTTGTTCCTCAGTCATTCAAAACAAATCCCTACAAAATCATCAAAATAAACATTCTTACCAGATCTTCATCAGAAGTTCACTGCTTCCCCATTCTGATCTTAGTGTCCTTTGTAGTTTGATCGCCATCTGTATCAAATTCACTTCAGTGCAAATTATACATATGCTGAGATTACAATTCAATTTCCAAACCATTCTTTACAAAGTGTTGAGCTAGCTTTGACACCAAAATTGATGCCAGCTGACTGATATCCCTTCATAAATCCCATGTGGACCTATGAGCTAAGGCCACAATCACAATCTATTGAAAGCATTATTGATGCACTATTGCCTTAAAAACCCATCTTTACAACTTTATCAGAATAGAAAGGAATACAAGCGAAAACCCGCTATGATCAATAAATAGGACTTCAAATACATAGACAAGCATATATAAATGTCATTGGATCTGCTCTTTCATATGCCTTTTCGTTTTAAAACCCCAGGACAACTATGTTTTGACAAAACACGGAAATACATTAAAACACATGAGAAATCTGACCAGATGCTTAAGGCCGGAACTCAAATGGAATTACACCCAAATCTATAAACTTTTGGGTCTGATGTGTTGCTCCTTTACGCTCCCAATCTCCGATTGCCCCGATCTTCGATCTATCTCTATCGGTTATCACTTAATTGGTCCATTGCAACTTCACATGCCAATATTCCATTACCACTATCACTTAACTTACCCGATATGCGATCAACGATTTGATCTCTGCTGTTGATCAGGTATATGATCCAATGGTCCATGCTTCATTGCATTATCACAATTGGTATTGGCAAAGGGTTAGGCGTGGTCCATCCATATGATACATTACGATGTGATTGATCAATGATTGTTCATCGCATATTCTTAAGGCCTGAAGTCCTGTCGCATACTAATGAACTACGCCGATGCGATAAAGTGGCTCTGTTTTCCCAGTTTGATTTGGTCCGTTGATCTTAGAGATCCAACAGCCACTATTCATTACTCTTCAGCTCTTTATTCTGTCCCTTTACTTGATTTCATTCAATATTGTTGGACTTACGCCTTTCGCAGGTTTCCTCTGCCATACTTCATTTTCACACATGACATTCATATATAACAGTAAGCTATGATATCTTTGAAGTAGGCTCAACTACTATTATAACACTAAGGACCACAATTATGCTTTGAACACTATGATTTATAATTTAAGGCATACAAATAGAGAAGGATGCTTCAGTTGTTCCATAGGCAACTACAGAGAGGCAAGTGAAGGATTTCAATAAAAACAACACACTCACACACACTGAATCATTTTATTCAATACAATAAGTTTACAGAGTCTCGGCCCTCTGGCTCAATTACAACAATAAAAGACCCTGTTTCAATCTTGAAATCCTCGCTCTGTCTTACTCGATTCTAACCTAGATAACCTCTAACTAACCTATCCAACCTCTGAATTATACAAAAAGATCACAATTTATACAAAAGTGGATTCATGAACCAATTCTAGTTTAGATCCAAAAATCTCTCACTCTTTCCTAAAGAATCTCTTCAACTCAACTCTTTTCCAAACAAATGCTAAATCAAGCTTTCAAATTCCTCATATCCCATTCAAACTAAATAAATCTAACTGCTTGGCCTGATGTCCACACAGGGAGGATCACTCAGCCACTATACCCTTTTTCTCATATTTTACAATAAACAAACACTCTCATACATTTAAATAAATAAAATTAACTAAACTCTTGTCTTCCAACCCTTTGTTAGTCACAACATGTGATCATGCCATCACATTGCTGACTAGGCCTGAATGCTCCTGCATCAGAAAAATTACAAAGGGAAAGTGTTACTTGACACAGTGAGCCAATACCACGGTGGAACTTAGGTCGACAACCACGGTGGCATGATGACGTATATTCAGGGTGACATGGTTCCCAAAGTGCATGCCACATGAAAGAAAGAAAAAAGAATGTTGGTGTGTTGAAGGGGAAAAAATGAGTGACATGTGTCAATCCTAGAGAATGCCACATAAACGAGGTGACATCAGAGTGATGTCATCTCGAGCTCATCTCATCTTGGGGCCTCTGCAAGGTTGGAAGTGTGCATCGAGGAGAAATGGATGATATTAAAAGAAATTTATCCTAGTGGTTGACGGAAATAAGTCCATATTAGGGCCTCGTTATAGAGGTGTCTAAGGAAATACACCAATAGATGTAGGCTAAGATGGGAAACCCTTATGCCATTATGGTCTAGTATTGTCAAGGAAAATGACATAGACCCGCTCGAATGATGATATGGTAGTGAGTTTGAGTGCCATGTGGGTGCCATGTGGCAGAGCTCAATGATGTGGCAAGCAGTTATTGGTTGAATATTTAAATGACCATATCTTTTGATCTGGGAGTCAAATTGAGGAAACAATTATATCATCAAAAAGCTCTCGATGAGACAATGAAATAATTTTGTTTTCTTTGAGTTTCGAGGATTTTGAACAATGATGAAATTTTTAGGCCCCATTTCCATAACAAGACATTGGAGATTGGGTCAGTAACAGTAATAAGTTATACCATCCTTAGTTTGAGCTATGAGGTGGATGGGGGTTGTTACAATGCATAAGATGAGTTACCACCGATCCTAATTGAAGTCTTATCATACAATATAGTTACCTAAAACATGATTTAACATTTACTTGGTTTGACATCCAAGACAACATTATTCCTAAAATCTATATTATGTCCCTCATGAATACATGTAGTAACTTAAGTGTAATAAGATAATTTTTTGTTCATGAAATCCTCATCCCCCACGATCATTTACAACTTTAAAATCCGCTTCAAAAAAGAGGGAAAATGGTCCCTTGAGGAAAAATTATAACCTTATAATAGGTCTTAAAAAACTACATGATTCATCTCTTGACCTCATAGTTTTTATATTATTGGATCCCATAACCCTATCTTTTACTCACACTACCCTATTTGAAGTGTTTTATGTTTTTATTTATTTTTTGACATAATTTTCTATTATTTTTGTTGAAAATCTACTAAAAAATTGTTGAAATGACATACTCAAGCTACTAAATTTATATAAAGTAGCAATTGCCCCTAAAGGTGCAAAGATATGTTGAAGGAATAGAAAATTTGAGAAAATCATCTTGGAAAACCAAATCAATAGATATAAAAACTCCTCTTTCTAATAGAATAAAAATTAGATAAATATTATTTGAATTTTTTTAGAAAACTCTATTATAGAGAGAAACCTTCTACTTAAGTGGAAAATAGGTTTTCACCTCAAGAGATGTGATCTCTCTCACATTTGGTAGATCTAGAGTTAAGATCGATTTAGGTTGGTTATATATTAGTAACCATTATACCCATTGGTCGAGTGAATATATATATATATACACACACACACACACACACACACACACACACACACACACACACACACACACACACAAAATATTGCTAAAGAACAATGCTTTTAAAAAGTGTATACATTCTATACATGAAACAACGTGGCTTGAAAAAATGTATTAATTATGGGAAAATACAATTTTAAATAAAAATACAAATATTACAAAGAGTGGAAATTTGGGAGTAGCTTATTCATCGATAAGGCTATTTTACTCTTAATTCCATTGTCTTCATTTTCAACCTCCTCTATTTCTATAGGCTTCTCATTTGCTTTTGTTGTAACTCCTCCTTCAAACTTTTCACCTTTGAATATGCCTTCAAAGTTTGTAAATAATCGATGGTTTCATTCTCTTTCAACCATTGATATGGTTGCTACCTCAACCTTTGTTTCATTGTCTCCAACCACTTAATGAGTTGTAATCTCTTCCACTTTTAGGGAACTTTCATTTCCATCCTCTCCTTCAAAGTATTTTTAAAATACTGCAAAATTTTTAGTGTTGTCCTCTTGTCGACTTGCAACAACAATAGGGTTGCTTCTTCCTTCATGTGTAATCGCATATTGACAAATATTAGATGGATTATTTAAATCAAATTCCTTAATAGACATTCCCTCCAGGGACTCTTCATCCTTGAATGCAAAAATGATGAATTCAACATCAACATTCATCTCATACTCAGGCAAACATATTATTATGGTTTGACCTTATCATGTCAAAAGAATGATATGGGATATCATATTAGACTCATAATCCCATCATCTAAAATAACCACCATATTTCCATGCAAATTATGTATATTCATAAGAGCACCAAGCAAAAAAGACTTAAGCTAGGGTGTATATGTTAAATATATTATAAAATTTACACCCATGATGTACTATATTATATCAATTATTTGACACAATTCCATATTAGTGTGTATGTTTATAAACGTATTCTTATGGCTTGACCTTATCATATCAAAAGAACGATACAAGATATCATATTATACTCATAATCCGATCATCTAAAATATCGACCATATTTCCATGGAAATTCTATATATTCATAATCCAATTCTTATTGAATAACCCACAAGTCCAGTGCCTACAGTAACATCAAATACAAATACACTTCTTATTGAATAACCATGGATTTTCTTACCTTGCTCCAGAGACAATAAATGGGCACATACAAGCATAACACTAACTATGGCACTTGAGTTGGGTTTTAGACCCTGAATTTTCATTTCATTGGAGAATGCCAATGTTTCATGAGGATAGCCACTACGGAAATAACAAAAAATTATTGCATTCCAAGACACAACATTTTGTTTAGGCATTCTTTTCAATTATTTGTGTGCGATGTTGACATTCCCACATTTTCCATACTTTTCTATGAGAGTGGTGCCTGCAACAACATTAGATTCAAATCCATTTCTTATTGGATAGCCATGGATCTTCTTACCTGGTTCCAAAGCCAATAAATCAACACACACAAGAAGAACAATAATTATGGTAATAGAGATGGGTTTTATACCATGAATTTGTGTTGCATTAAAGAATGGCTAAGGCTTCATGGTGATGACCATTCCATGAATAAATATCAATTATTACATTCCATGACAAAACATTTTGTTTAGAAATTCTTTCAAATAGTTTATGGGCAACGTTAACATTCCCACATTTGGAATACATACCTACAAGTGTAGTGCCCACAGCAACATCAAATTCAAACTCATTTCTTATTGTATGCCCGTGGATCTACTTACCCTATTTCAAAACTAATAAAATGGCACATGTAGGAAGAACACTAATAACGGTGGTTGAATTGGGTTTTATAACCTAGACTTTTATTTCCTTGAAGAATGCCAAGGCTTCATGGGGTTGTCCATTCTTAGAATAAGTAGCAAATATGGTAATCCATGACGCAACATATCGTTCAAACACTCTTTCAAATACTTTTCATGCATTCTCTAGAGTCTCGCATTTGGCATACATTGAGTCCAATGCAAAATCCACATAAACTTCTGATGCAATTCCCTTTCGATCATATCTTCCTAGGTCTTTTTGCCTGATTGGATGTATGATAGGTTTCCAGATGTGTTGATTACAAAAAGGAATACCAACTTTTTAGGCTCTATGCATGCACGTTTCATTTGAAATTACATACTTAGTGCTTTGCCCCAGACTCTATTTCTTACACAACCTCTGATCTTCTCCTTCCACTTGAAAGTGTTTCTCTACTTTTGTTTATGCATATTTGTTTGTGTGAGTAAATTTAGGTTGGCATATAACAAAACTTGTTTGGTTTTATGCACTCTTTTCCTACAGCATTATTTAACCATTGCGACAACAACAATGGAGGTGGGAATGGGGCGAGGGTCATAACAATAAAAATAATAATGAGAAGAATTCACAATGGGTGTCATATTTTAATTGGTTGGAGGCGGATGAAAATGACAACAAATTTTGCCCATGCCAACCCCTAAATTGTTGAGGTTGAAGAGGCTACTGCACCCAATTCCTATCCTTGAAGGGACTAGAGAATGAGCCAAAAAAATCAAAGAACTGAGCAAAACAAACTCTCATCCAGCCAAAAAATAAACAAATCAAAACAAGCCCTAACATAGTGTATAATACTAACAAAAATACGTAACAACAAGGAAACTAAGCCACACCACAATTTTAGACAGAGGATGATAGTTGGAGGGAAAAACCTCTTGGGGCCAAAAAAAATCCTCCAGGATTAGATTATATATAAAAAAGAGATGTTACAATACAATAGCAAATTTTTCCAGAAGTATATGCTTGAGTTCAAAAGGAGCTCGTCTCATCCTAAAGGGCTTGACTTCTGTTGCAAATCTATCTACAATAATAACTGTACTTATTGTACCTCCATATTATGTTTTGGAAGTAATTTCGTTGTTGAATTTGGTGACTTCGACAAGTAAGCCTCTGATTGTTCTTGTCTACTACAACTTGGCTCTTCTTTGCTCCTGTTTCTGAGAAAACTAGTGTCTTTTCGATCTACTAGTCCCAGTAATATGGGTAGCTATCTTAGAAACAAACAATTCAAAGTAACTTGTGATTTCCTTTATGTATGATAGATAAGAGAGAAGCAGAGAGCACCAACCTGAATCTTTCGCTTGGCTCCTTGCATGTTTCCTCTCTCCCTTGATAGAGCTTGCCACTCCTTTCTTACTTGTCCTGCTTTAGAGAACACCTATAGAGGCAAAGCAACAAAACACCATCAAAGCATAGAGATCTATAATACCATAAACAATGTAGAATCAG